>CBVK0100413119.1:0-20073 GCA_900067695.1 Picea abies | reverse complement strand
ACTCGTTAAACAAACATTGACAGGCTTGTAATGGGACCGAACCACTCCTTCCAAGGGTTCATTAAAAATACTTCGAGGGAGTCGTCCGAAGGATGAGCTTATATTAACAAGCATATGTGATCCTCTTCAATCTTGCGTAAAAATAAAGAGGTACTTGCCAGAAATGGTGGGGGAAAATTTGAGAAATGGTGGGGGAAAATTTGGGAAAGGGATATGTTTCATCATTGTATTGATTGGCAGTAAGTGTCGCTCTTGAACATGACACCCCCTATTCATCATTTGAAGTTGGTTTGGGAAATCCATCTGTCTCTCTTTCGATTGATTACAAGGTCTTTCCATGTGTTGTATTTGAGTTAATGCTGCCAAATCATTGGTCATGTCGTTCATATGTTCAAGAGAAGTCCATTTGAAACTTCTATATTGAGTCAACCATTTGCAGTTATCCATTCTCTCCGTGTCGGCCTTCCCTGTGTCCAGTCCAATTTGCAAAATGCTCTATTTCATCTTCAAACTTTGTTACTCATTTCGTGTCATTGATGGGGGATACATCAAGGCCCTCCTGTGACGAGTTTTGTTCCGTCGACTTTAGCTCATTATCCGGAATCAAGACTTAGAAATTATTCAGTACCTTGGATCTTACATGCCTCAATGGCAAGTTTCCTCGCTTTCGACAGTGGGTTTACATCATTGACCCCTGATCGAAAGATTTCGTTAGATGTTCAACATCAACTCATTTATTCACAGTCGATGGATTGTACTATAGTACCTTGGGAGTCATTGACATCAATGGTGATTTCCCTCGCACTTGTTAACGGTTACATCAATGACCAGTAATCAAGTGGTTTCTGCCATGTTTGACTTCAACATATGTAATCACATGGTTAGATTCATACTTTGGACGACGAGATTGAAGAATCTTTGTCATCCAGGTTGTGATGGAGTATGTATGCTTTGTGACACATAGATCCACTGTGTATGTTTCGTGGCTATGTCGTCTTGATTTAAGCTTTGTCGCATAGATCCACAGTGTATTCAGGTGGCTATGCTATATTGTGACGGCATGGATCCATAGTGTATGATTGGTGGCCATGACCTGTGTTTATGAAGTCATCAGTCTATGATCTGAGGATGGGAATGCCTACCTTAGAAATTGGTATATATGATATTCTGTCGATGCTTGGATGTTTGCAGGTCTCCAATTAGATGTGCTCTTGGTTCTTGACACACACATGTAGCTTACAAAGTCTCTCGATTGTCACTGGTTCCAATCTCAGACTTTGGAGGGCATTCTGTTATCCATAATTTTGGTCGTCATGATCATGTAATGATGATGGAGAAGTCAGGCTCTTCACTAGAACACTTTCCTGAGAAAAGTTACCTTTTTCTCTTTCCAGAAATCATATTTTTAAGGGAGGTTTGTAGGCTACCTATATATTTTCCTGCAAGAATGCATGATTCTCGCAGGCTGCATTAAGCTGGGGTGCGAGAGGTTCGCACTGTACCTAACTGTCAGGGTGTGAACATCTTCTAAAGGAAGGAAAAAGATAAAGTTCTCGAATCTTCTAGAAGGGAATCTTCTAGAAAGATGAATTGGCATTCGAATGGTTATCTAAGTATTGGTTTTCCTGATATCTTGGGATCATTCCTATCCAAGTAACTAATCTATTTTCTCCTATATATTGAGGAGGATGCTCATGGAAAGGGTTAGAAGAAAACTAGCAAGAGATTGATTGGAGAATTAGTGGAAGATTGTATGAAGGACTGATGCTACAAAAACTAGAGACACCAGCAAGGTTATCAAAAGTAGTTGATTTTCTTCATGCATGAGAAAGTGTGTGTGTCAGAGCTAGGAGCCATCAAAAGGAGGTTTGCAACATCAAGGCTCTGGTTGTAAGTTTCACTTTCAATCAATATAATACAGTAATATGTCCCTTTCCCATAAAGCTAATGTCACTTTATTGTATAACTCCTTGATCATATACATAGATTAATTGTTGAATATATTGAATTGTATTCACTTCGATTGGTTTGTTTTGTTGTGGTCTAGACGATACAAGAGCATTGGAGCAAATCTTGGAACAACAAAGACCCAAGAAAGCGATCATAAGGTATGTACATGATTTTTGCCTCCTAGTCCAATCAACAGTTAAAATATAGGGAAAGTGTATTATTCTGTCTTGTTTTGTTCTAGATCCAGGTGGATCTAGGGAGATCGGTTTGTGTCCGTACTCACAGATTTATCCTAAAATAGTTCCTTCTGTCAGAAGGAAACTCGGGTCAGTCTGGGCCTGCAGGAAAAAACTGCCCTTTGTGGTACTTCGGGCTGACAATTTTTTGTCTCCCCAACTAGACCCTCCATGCTTCCATTCATTGGGGTGGTTGATGGTTCAACCACCAATCCTTTTCTTATTAACTGATTTCTCCTAGGGATCAGGATGAGGCTTATTATTTTAGCAAGGATAAATTTGGGTCATTTTGACATAATGAACCCTCTCCATAGTTCCTGCACTCTTTTCCTCTAGTGATATCATGGCCAATACTTCAAGGCTTCACCCCTACATTCATTTGTTGAAAATCTAAACAATAATACATTTACATTGTTCTCATGCCATAGTATGGAGGTCATAATTAATGATTAATTACAAGTTGGGGGAAATAGGGGTGTTACATAGACCCAACAGTACGGTTGATATATTTTCTGAAAGAGAAAGGTAGTGCAAGTGTGGAAGTATCATGCTATGATGGTAGTTTGAAAGTAGAGACTCTCATTGATTGGATATGAGAGCTCGAAATATATTTTGAGTATGAAAATGTCCATGATCCTAGTCGGGTTTGATTCTCCATGAATAAGTTAAAGGTTCATGCTACACTCTGGTGGGATATGTTACAGAAGGATAGGGTAGATAACCAACAAAAGAAGATTATAACCTGGAGGAAGATGGTGAGAAAAATCAAGGATAAATCCCTACCTGTCGACTACTGGCAGAATTTATGCAAACAGGTGCAAAATTTAAGGTAGAAAGAGACATAAGTTCATGAATATACTAAGGAATTTTTTAAAGTGTCTCTCAGATAAAGGATAAAGGAACCATAATACCAAAGAGTAGTGAGATACATAAATGGGTTGAAATATCAAATTCAATATGAAATGAGTACGCATTACTTTCGTAATGTAGATGAATCCTATCAAGTTGCTTTGAAGGTGGAAAAAAACATTGATAGAAGGTTGCAGCAGAAGTTCAAGGGAAAAGAAACTAGAAGTAGGGGTAGAGAAAGTGCTACTAGAAGAAGTGAAAAGGAAGATGAAGTGACCAGCGACCAGAATACAAGAGGAGAAAGTGGCACTGAAAGAGGAAGAGGATTTGGAAGAGGCAAGTATGTGATCATATGTTACAGATGCAGAGTAGAAAGTCACAAGGAATTAGAATGTTCGGAGAAGAAATGAGGCCAGAACACAAGTTACCCAAGAATATGAGACAACCGTGACTGACAGAAATGTGGAAGTACTTCAACAAGAACAGGGAGAAAACTTGGTGTTTAGAAGAGTGCTACTGAAGCATGAGACAAAGACAACAAAAGTAATTGAGTAGAGAAAGAATTTTTTTTTAAATAAGTGTAAAATTCATGATAAGTGTTGTCATCTGCTTGTAGATGGAGGAAGAACAAAAAATTTAGTATCCACAAAGGTAATGGAAAAATTGAAATTGAAAAGTATTCTACATCTGAATCTATATTGGTTCTCATGGTTGAAAAGAGGACAAGTGACTCTGACTAAGAAATGTTTGTTAAGTTTTCATATTGGAAATTTTAATGAGTAGGTATTGTGTGATATAGTAGAGATGGATTCCTATCACGTACTAATCAGAAGACCTTGGTTGTTTGACATAAAAAATTTCCATGATGGAAGGAAAAATACTTCTGAATTTTTAAAAGATGGATAATGGTATAGAAGACTGGAACCAAAGGTAAAGACTGATTTAAGTGGAAGTGATAGAAAAGGAAATGAATACATAAACTTTTGTAACAACAATCACATTATGATGTGTTCAACCAAAGAATTTTTAAGGGAACAAAAAAAGAACCATTTATGTTTAGCCTTAATTCCATGAAAAGTTTCTGAGAAGTGGAAAAATAAACTTTGTACCACTGGAAATTCAACCTTTGTTAAATGTATTTCAAGATATTGTTGGAGATGATCTACCAGTAGTTTCACCTCCATTGAGGAGTATATCACATCAAATCAATCTGATACTAGGATCAATTCTACCAAATAAAGATCCTTATCAGATGACTCTAGCAAAGAGTGAGGAAGTGAATAGGAAGGTGCAAGAATTGCTTGACTGAGGATTGATCTGAGAGAGTTCAAGTACATATGTTGTACCTACAGTATTGACACCAAAGAAAGGAGTTGAATGGATAATGTTTATTGATTCACGAGCTATCAACAAGATTACTATTAAGTACAAGTTTCCCTTACGAAGGATGAAATATCAATTTGAAGAGTGGGTATCATCTGATTTGGATAAGGTAAGATGATGAATGGAAGACAACATTCAAGATGAAGGATGGGTTATTCAAGTGGCTATTCATGTCATTTGGGCTAACCAATGCCCCTAACACATTCATGAGAGTTATGAATGAAGTTTTGAAACCATTTTTGGGAAATTTTGTTGTCATGTATCTAGATAACATTTTGATTTTCAGTAAAACCAAAGAAGAACACTTGGAGCATGTGACAAAGGTGTTACAATGATTGAAGGAAGAACAATTATTGATAAATTCGAAGAAATATAAGTTTGTAAAGTAGGAGTTAGTGTACATGGGATTTGTGATTTCCAATGAAGGCTTGAAGATGGATTTTGAAAAGATAAAGGATATTTTGGAGTGGCCAACACCAAGGTGTGCATTTGATGTGAGACTTTTTCATGGTTTGGCGAGATTCTATAGGAAATTTATTGAAAATTTCAATGCGATTTCTGCACCACTTACTTAGTGCATGAAAAAGGGTAATTTTCAGGTGGATAGCAACAACCATGAATTCATTTGAGGACTTGAATAAAAAGGTAATTGAACAACCAATTTTGGAACTTACATATTTCAATAAAGAGTTGTTGGAAATATAACTGAGAGGGGGGGGGGTGAATCAGTTATAATATAAGCTTGAAAATTTTGTTCTTTTCTGAATCTTTCTAAATTATTATTTAACGTGTTACTGATAACTTAAAATTCATAGATAAACAGAATTTGATCCATCACACGGAATACACAGAGGCACAGATTTCTCATGAGGAAACCCATAAAGGGAGAAAACCTCTTCTTCTTAGGATGTTAATCAAGCTCCAACTTTCATGTACATCACAGTCTTTCATCTCCAACTCAAATTAGAGGCTACAACCTCTGATAGCAAGATACAACTTGCATAGAGCACCAAATTTCATATTTCTCTAGCAACAACTAGATGGAAGCACCAACTCCCGGGATTCTCTAGCACCCACTAGAAGGAAGCACCAACTCCCAGAATATCTTCTAGCACCAACTAGAATTTAGAGGACCGCAATCCTCCCTACCACCACCCTACCACCCTGATTTAATCTTACAAAACTTTACTTGCTATTTCTCTTCCAGCTTCCATTCTATGTTCCTCTTCTATCCTCTATTCATTCTCCTGATGCACACATTGATACACTGTTCAACTTCTCTTTCTTCTTGTTATATTATGTGTTGCCTCTACATTCTATACACTGCATCTCTCATATCCTCTTCAGGTACTGCTCTACCTCTCTACCTACCCACATGCATCACTATCAAATTAACACACACTATTCTTTGTTCTGCATTTCATTCTCACATCGAGTACTCTACCCAATCATCATAGAAACTCTTCGTCTTCTTTGGAAATTATGCAGTATCTGTTCATCATCAGTGGAAGTTATCCAAATATTCTTTGGCTTCTCCGGCTGTCGAAATTCCTCATCTTCTCAGTCAATTATAGCTAGTCAATTATGGCTTCTTTGGCTTCTAAGCCCCTACCTTCATGTGACCACCAAATGTTTATTCAAAATTCTTTTCGTGTTCTTGGTCTAGCGAGCGCTAGCTCCCTTTGTTTCAATATGACCTTGGGTAATGAAATTCACATGACCACGAGATTGTGGGCACGAGATCTCTTCTCATTAGCCCCCTGTCACATGTGACCTCGGGCTACATCTTTGCATAAGTGAACAATTGCAGACACATCCAATAGTGGTTTTGGGATTAAAAAAATTTCTCCCCACAATCTACCTTTAGCTTCCACGTACCCTTTCTCTGATACTATGGTTTCAATTGCGGCCTGCCCTCAGAAAATTAAATTGCGATCAAACTTATGATCCTGTAATCATGCATGATTTTCGATCTCTCGGTATCTGAAAGATTCCCTTGATCAACGGCTCAGATATCTTGTCTTTTTTTGTCTTCTTTCCTCCATCCACACGTGATCCTTAGTCTCAATGACCAAGTGACATGTGGCCCTTCAAACCAATGGACAAGATCGATTTTGCCTTTCGGGCTTTGGGAGTCTCGATTCTCAAGCTCCACTTGCTCCCAGAGAATTTCACTCAGATTCCATGATCCAACGATGTGTTTCCCTTTTGGATTGACGGTCACAATCCCTTTAGGTATTCAGGGTTTGGAAATCTCAACTTTCTGACCTTTCAAACTTCCTTTCCTTTTTAATGGAGCTGACAATCCACTGATGCGTGTCCCCTTTTGGATCGATGGTCAAGATCTCCTTTGAGTCTCCAGACTTTAGAGATTTCAAGTCTCAACTTCTCATTTCTTCTGACTGGATATATTCTGAAATGGAATATCTATTGACATTTTTCCTCCTCGAATCAATGGTCACAACCCCTTTGGGTATTCGGGGTTCGACAATCTCAACTTTCCAACCTTTCCTCCTTCCTTTTCTTTTATCCAGAGTTAGCGATCGACTGACACGTGTCTGTCAGAATCAGATGGTTGAGATTGACTTTGGGTTTCCTGGGTTCAGGAATCTCAACTCTTAACCTTCTTTGCTCACTTTTTCTGGAGTGTATTTCCTTGAACTACACAGATTTCTTCCACACATCCTTTTGGAAATCGACGGTTTGGATCTTCTTCGGGTATTCGGTGTTCGAGAATTTGGGACTTTAGGCTAATCGTTGGTGGTAAAAATCCTGGAGTGACGTCACTTGATGATCTGTCATGATCTTAGTAGCTGCCACATGTCACTCGGATTTGTGATTTCCATGTACCTCAAATGCTGAATCAACTTGACACTTGTCATTGTCTGATTGTGCCACATGTCCTTGTTGATATGGATCCTCATTCACTTTAGGAATTCATCCTTCGGGACTTTGGGTATTTCAAATTTTCAAGTCGCCAATTCTTTCGAAGTGAGCATCCCTGAACAGTAACCTCCTCACAACTTTTAGACCTGAACTAAATGTTTTTTGTCAATCATGTTCTTAGATTAATGGTTTGATCTTTTTGCAGTGCTTATTTTCTAGATTATCATGTCCTTCCACTTTTGAATAATCTGATGGTTGATGTTTACTCCGGATCTTTGGCTCTCTGGACTTTGGGGATTTTAGATCTCAAAATGAAAATTCTCGAAGTGATTTTCTTCAGAGTTGTGGATCATGTGCCACCTGTCAGTCTTGATGATGGACTATCCCTACTTACTTCAGATTTTGGGACTTTGAAAATTCCTCTCTCCTACTCTCATCCAAAGGCTTAAACTTCATTCATGTATTTATGAATCCAACCACTCTTGATCCTTGGTGCTCAGATCCAACAGATCAGATCTGCACTTCTCCTCTTGAGCTTTTCGATCTCTCTGACTTAGAATGTTTTCTTGACCTTTTCTCCTCCTGCGAGTCTATCTCTTGGATCTCGTCTGCACTTCTAGAACCCACTATATCTTCTGATCTTTCTCATATTCTACACTTTCGAGGTTTGGTTTGATGTCGTTCTTTCCATAAGCACATTCTTCCTGTAAACATGCCAACAATTTCCCCCTTTGGCATTGATGGAAACCCTGAAAGGTTGCACTATTCTACTTAGACCTCCAACTGTAGCACACAGACAACACCTTTTTATCCCCCTTTGACATAAATGTCAAAGAGAATAGAGAGTGACTATGTGCTCCCCCTGATCATATATACTACGAGAACTCTCCCCTTGATCAGATAGACTATTTAACTTGGTAACAAGGTCACGCCCAACTTCTGGCATAGATACTCAAACTGAGCCTTTGCAAGTGGTTTAGTGAAGATATCAACAATTTGATCTTGGGATGGAATGTAATGTAAAGAAACAACAATGTTGGTTACCTGTTCCCTCAAGAAGTGATACTTGATGGGTATATGCTGGGTCTTGGAGTGAAATACATGATTCTTTGACACACTAATGGCACTAGTATTATCACAATGAATTGGGAAAAATGCACTATACTTTACCTCCAAGTCTGCAAGTGTCTGAATCATCCATAATACTTGAGTACAAAAAGTGGCATCTTCAATGTATTCGGCTTTTATAGTTGATAAGGAAATGGAACCTTGCTTCTTGCTCAACCATGCTATAAGAGAATCTCCTAAGAAGAATGCACCACCACTTGTGCTTTTCCTTTCATCCACACAATTAGCCCAATCAATAGTTGAATAGACTAATAGTTAAAAATTATGATTCCTAGGATACCATAGGCCATAGTTCATTGTTCCTTTCAAGTATCTAAATATTCTTTTGACAGCTAACAAAGGACTTTGTTTAGGTGCAGCTTGATACCTTCCTACCATTCCAACAACATGCATTATGTTTGAGTAGGATGTTTTGATGTAAAATAGGTTGTTTATCATAGACCTATAGGAACTCTAATCAACATCAAGTGAGTCATCATCCTTACTTAACTTGCATCCAGTGACCATAGGTGTGCTCATAGGTGTAGAATATTCTATTTGAAACCTTTTCAACATTTCTCTTAGATATTTCTCCTCAGAAATAAATAATCCTTCAGACCTCTGAGTAATTTACAGACCAAGAAAAAAAGGTAGTTCCCCTATCATAGACATTTCAAATTCAGATTGCATGGCAGAGGCAAACCATTGTACTGATGAAGCATTATTGCTTCCAAAGATGATGTCATCTACATAGACCATCACAATGAGCAAATCATTACCCTTTGTTTTGATATATAGATTGTTGTCAATTGTTCCTCTCTTGAACCCTTTGTCTTGAAGATACTTATCCAGTGTGTAATACCATGCACGAGGAGCTTGTTTCAACCCATATAAGGCTTTCTTTAGCTTGCAGACAAAGTCAGGGTTATCTGACAGTTGGAAACCCTCAATTTTTTCCATATAGACTTCTTCTTTTAGATCTCCATTTAGAAAAGTTGACTTGACATCCATTTGATAGACTTTAAAATGTTTGTGACAAGCATATGCAAGAAACATTATAATAGCTTCTAATCTTTCTACAGGTGCAAACGTTTCATCAAATTCCAGTCCTTCTATTTGAGCATATCCTTTGCAGACCAATCTAGCCTTATTTCTTACAATATTTCCTTGCTCATTCATCTTATTTTTGTAGACCCATCTGGGTCCTATTACATTTTTATTTGTTTTCCTAGGAACAAGTTCCCAAGTGTCATACTTTTCAATCTGGTCTAGTTCCTCATTCATTGATTTTAACCAATTTACATTTTCATTGGCTTCATTGAAGTTCTTGGGTTCCACCATGGATACGAAGGCTATGTGTGATTGCTTGGTGTCTTTGATTATCCTCCTCCTAGTTTGTACACCTTTGTCTTTCTCACCAATTATTTGACTTTCAGGATGATCATTTTGAGTAATTATGGAGGAAGGATTAGATGTTGATTGTTGTCCTGACTCTTCTTGTCTAGGTATCTCTTCTCCACTTGATTCATCATATTCTTGTGACTCTGGGATTTGATGTTCTTCATTTTTGTTATTCTCGTCATCTTTTTCATCTGGCTTAGTGCTTATTCTCTGTTGATCTTTTACAGGAGCTTCTTCATCAATTCGAACATCAATACAACCTACTAATTTATGCATTATTTTGATAAAGCATCTGTAACCTTTACTGTTTGTTGCATATCCTAAGAAGATACCTTCATCATCTCTACTATCAAATTTTCCCATATGATCATCATTATTTTTTATGTAGAATTTACTTCCAAATACTTTGAAGGGCTTGAGGGATGCAGGTCGACCAAACCACAGCTCATGTGGAGTTTTATCATTGTTCAACCTTAGATGTGCTTTGTTCAGAATATGAACAACTGTGTGAACAACCTCCACCCAGAATGTTTATGAAATGTCCCTTCCATTCATCATGGCCCTTTCCATATGCTGACCTGATCTATTTTGGCATTCTACAACTCCATTTTGTTGAGGAGTACCTGAATAGTATATTCTCTTTTAATTCCATGTCTATCACATAATTATTTGAAATATCTTGACAAAAATTATCCTCCTCTATCTGAGCGAGTTGCCTTTGACTTTCTTCCCATCTAATTCTCGGCTAATGCCTTAAACATTTTGAACTTCTCAAATGCATTAGATTTTTCTCTTAGAAAGGAAACCCATGTACGTCTAGAGAAGTCATCAATGGACAGCATAAAGTAACGTTCTCCTCCAGTTCCTTCTTTTCATGATGGTCTGCACAGATCCATATGAACAAGTTGAAGCGATTTCTCTAAATATGTGAAACTCTTTGATTTGAATTGGGCATGAGTCAACTTCCCCATTTTGCAGGACTCACATATAGAGTTATTAGGCTTAGATATTTTTGGAAGGTATTTCACAACACCTTCATTATTCAGTTTGACAATATGATAAAAATTAAGGTGTCCAATCCTTTTGTGCCATAACCAACTTTCATCAATTTTGTTGGTTGTCGATCCTGATTATCTTCCTGATGCAGAGTTCCTTTGCTTTCAGTCGTGTCTATACCCCATGAAGTATTTACACCCCAGAAGTATGTATACTCTTCCACTCGGGGGAGTGCAGAGGGGGGGTACCCCCTCTGCGGGGTCCGGGGGGTCCATCCCCTCGCCTGGGGGGTTTGGGGGCAAGCGGGCCCCTAACGGGGGTTCGAGGGCGAAGTCCCCGAAGAAAAAATTGCCTTGTAAAAGTATATTGTAATTTCATTGTAAATCTGGACCATTCATTATAAGGTCTCAGATCTAACGGTAGAGATTATGTTAGGGTTTTTTCCCTAGAAGGCAACCCTCTTTTATGAGGGAAATGCATTGCGGCTATGGTAAAGGGTGAATATTGTATTCTGAGAGAGGAAACTATGAGAGAATGAAGAGGAATTTACAACGGGTTTTACTGTAGGTTGTATCCCTTCATTTGCTGGATAATAATAAAGGAAGGACCTGGCAATTTCTCTGGTGGACGTAGCCCACACTGGGTGAACCACACTGGGTGAACCACGTAAATCTGTGTCTCTCTTGTATTGTGTGTCTTATGTGTTTTGTTTCTTCATTTGTTTTATTTTATTGCTCCACGGTCCTGTTTTTCTAACAACTAGTATTAGAGCGTAAGGTAACTCGCAGGAAAAGAGGGTTCCTGGTTCGAGTGGGAGTAATGTCAGAAGATGGAAAGTTTAGGGTCGAGAAATTTAACGGCCAAAACTACCAGTTATGGAAGATGAAGATGGAAGACTATTTATATCAGAAGGATCTATTCCTACCATTGAGTGGAGTAGCAAAGAAGATGGCGGCCATGAAGGACGAAGAATGGGAGATTCTTGACAAAAAGGCTCTAGGAACGATACGGCTGAGCCTGGTAGCGTCGATGGCTTTCAATATTTCGAAAGAAAAGACAACAAAGGATTTGATGGATGCACTAGCCAAATTGTATGAAAAACCCTCGGCATTGAATAAGGTATTTCTAATGAAACCACGTAAATCTGTGTCTCTCTTGTATTGTGTGTCTTCTGTGTTTTTTGTTTCTGCATTTGTTTTATTTTATTGCTCCGCGGTCCTGTTTTTCTAACATATCTTGCAGTTGTTACTTATGTTAATAGCTTCCACATGAATTATTACCAGGGATTGTCAATGTACTTCATCTTTTCATGTGCAATGCTTGACTTGTAGTCATCATGATAGCAATCTATATCTTGTTATTCTTCCATAGGTATTGTTTCTCTTTGAACATCTTATCTTCTAAGAAATAGATATGCAAGATATGTACATAAACTATGTAAACATGGTATGTACAAGAATTATGAAGAATATTGTTACCTTGTCTTAGAAGAAGAAGTATGTTTTATCCTGCTTGGCCTTCTTTGAGAATTCCCTTTCTTCGACAATTGATGCTTCGTGTGTTTCCTTCCTTTTCTTTAACTCGCGACAATGATTCTTGTAGTGACCATATTTTCGACAGTTGAAGCATTGTATTTTTGACATATCTTTCTCTTGATTGGGCTTCTTCCTTGAGCCAAGCTTCCTGAAATTCTTGAACCTTGTTGTGAAGGCTTGATCATCGTATTTATTTTGGGGTTTCTCTTTTGCACTAATACTTGATTCTTCTTGTGCACAACAAGTCCAAAGTTCTTCAAATGTGGGATATTCCTTTCTTGTGTTCATGCTTGCGACAAATGCATCCCCTGTCTTGGGAAGACCATTGAGTACTATATTTATCAGTTCCTTCTCTGAAATGATTTCTTCAATAGCTTGTAGTTGATCTCTTAGCTGAGAGATTCTCACAAGGTGTGATGCTATGTTGTCATCATCATTCATTTTCATGTCACGAAGCTCATTCTTCAGACTCATTACTTGTCCAGTGTTTCTTACTAAGAAGAGGTTTGTTAGGGCATCGTACATCTTCTTAGATGAGTCGAGATGGGAGATGTAGGGTATCAAGTGGTCTTTTATAGAGTCCGTTGTGATACTCGTGGCATTGATGTCATTGTCTTTGAACTTCTCCACAACTGCAACGTTTTGAGGTTCCTTCTTCGAACTGTGGTTCCACGATCTTTCCTTTCACGATATCCAACACTTTATTCTTAGCAAAGATTAGGTCAATCCTTGTCTTCCATGCTCTAAAGTTAGAAGCCCCTTCTAACTTGTTTTCTAACTTCATAGAGTAGGTCATAACTGCTTTGACTTGGTCAATCTTTGACTTTGACCAAAAACTCTAACTTGATGTCTTGGCTTGCTAAGAGTACCAGGAGGTGCGCTAGGCTAGGGCGCACTGGGATATCCATAAATTAGGTCAATCTCTTCACTTAAGGTGCCTCAACAAGAGGGTTAGGGTTTCGTTGTTGTAGCAAAAGAAACTGGTTGCAACTGCAACTGTAACTGAGCAAATCCTCCCAATCTATCTTCCAGTGGTTAGACTGTCTGAAGATAGCGTGGGCCCATAACCTATTAGAAATAATAGATTTGCTCGTTTAACCATAGGCTGAAGCCACCCACGAGCACCTTAACCTTGACAAAGAATGGATTCCAAAAACAAACCAATAGCCAAGCAAGGCTAATGCACCAAGCAAGATTGATCAGAAAGTCCAACCATAACCAATAGAAATTCTAATCCTAAACCGAGAATACAAATTGTAGTAGTTGCGGCTGTAGCTACTACCCAGACTTGCGCACTTGCCTAGTTTCTGCATTACACACTTCTTCCTTGCTAAAATTTTGAGCTGTGTGTACAAAATGAGGTCTGGCTACTTGTATTTATACTGTTTTTCCTAAGCTGTCTGGGCTGACTTCTCATTCTGGAAGCTAAATACTTAATATTTAATATTTGCTTGAGTCGACTTGTCTTATAGGGTTATGTTCAATGCTTTGGGGTTTCTTCTTGCTTCCTGGAATATTCTATTCTTGTCAGGGTTACACGTGGAGGTAAATACCTCTCACACCTACCATAATATCAACAAATATTATATTTAATTCATCTACCATATCACTTCCCAATTATGATTAAATAAAAATCCACCATGAGAGCCTGCAACGACTTGGTCGAATGATAGTCGTCCCTCACTGCAAAAGCGCCAACTCAACGATATAGGGGTGGTTTGGCCCAGATTTGAGTTGCGATAGAATCATTCAATATGGCTTGCAGGTGAACATATCAAGTCGAAGGTTATAGAGGCAATGGATCGATCTCTAGTGGCGTGAATGATTGTAATTACTGATTCCGCTAGTAAAAAACAAAAGAAGTCACCAAAAGAATAAAAAACAAAAGAAGCCCACCAAAAGAATAAAAATACAAAAGAAACTACCAAAATAATATATCACATGTAACTCTGGTAATGTGAATGTACATTAAACCCTCCTATATATTAAAATCCAAATACACTTATATACAAGTGCATAAGTTTGAAATTCCAATTTCCATGCATACCATGATCTTTCACGTTTAGTTGGGAGATAATAAATATATTGAAAAGAATTAAAAAAAAAATTAAAATTAAAAATAATAAAAATAGTGATCAAAAGAATTATATTGTTTCATGTCAAAAATTAAAAACATAAAGCCAAATCTCATTAATCAAAAAGTTTGTTAGGGTTGATAGTTGTAGGGGATAATTTACGATCCCAAAGGAAAAGTAGAAATAGTTTTTGCATGGGAGCTAGGGATTTCTACTAATAATGAGGTTGATGATTTGGTGGCTTATCAAGGAGTCCAATAGTTAAAGTCATGAGTGCGTGAGGCAATAATAATGGGAAAACTCATCGATAATAATAAGGTTAATGCTTCATTTCTCAATTATGAATTTGGCATCCAGATGTCTAGTCATTCCAAGCCAGCGAGGGAGGAACTTAAGGTAATTACTCTCCCCCATATTCCGATGTTATTCAATGTTGACACTTGAATTTAGTAAGGGTTCAATGCTTCGTCCTTGCATTGCATGTGCTTCTCTTCAGGGGGTATTGCATGAGTTTGAAGTCGCACTCTTCCTTCCATCTCCCATTTGTTGCAACGATGGGTGCTCAAGTGATTTCCTTGGTGTTGTTTCACAGAAATTGGGAGCGATTAGGGACTAGTCTCGAGACATTGCAATCGTAATTTTTGAAAGAACCCCAGTCTAGATTCCTCCTCTTCTTCAGATAATGACACACCTCAAAGGCAATCAATGTGTTATGTGTGAATTCATTGAGGTTTATCATAGCATCAAAAGATGTGAGCAAGAGGTCGTGAAAGCATATTGGTTGGAGGTGTCTTCTGATCTTTAATGGCATCGATGGTGTAAAGAATGGGAAAAAAAAATCTCCATGTAAATCTCGAAATGAGATTGTTTTAGTATTGAATCTATTGTTCAATTAAGGATACTTTGGGAGTTGCAGCAAGAGTTGAAGAATTTTATGCAAATCTAATGCAAAAAGCTCTGAGAGTTATATTTGAAGGTGGAATATGTGGTTTTGTTTGTTTCTCATCCAAAAATTACCTAGAATTCAATTTCCATGTTTCTTAGAATTATTTTCAAGTATGGTCTTAAAGGAAAAAACCTCGAATTCCTAATGCTAATTCCATGATCTCCCTATGTCTTAGAATTCTCTGTAGATATAGCCTCAAAGGAAGAAACCATAAATGCCCAACACTGCCCCAAGTTGGCTTTGGACATTGTTGATGTAGGCATGCACGCAATTGACCATTTTTCCAAGATTGAGCTAAGAGGATATTAAGCAAGAAATTCATGTGCCAAAAAAAGGCCTTCATCGACCTACTTTTTAGTCTTTTTTGCAATATAATGTATTGTTATGTCAAGTTTCTTTTAGGTTGGTTTATTTGGGTTTACACTTGCCATGTACTTCCAAGTGTATAGTAAGAATACATAATACTTTTTGGACCAAAAATAACAATTTTTGAATATGGGAAGTCGTCTTTTTTTTGGATTGTAATACAATATTGTACGACTATGCCACAATTTTTCTATATAATACAAAGTTAAACATTATCGTAAAAATAAGGTATTGTTGCAATCTAAGCACAAGTTGTTTTATAAGTTGATTACTTTTTATAGCACTACAAATGCTAAAGAAACAAATAATGATGAAACATGCATATCATACATGTGAACATAGTACCACTAAACAACACACCAATATTCCTAGTGTCCATTTAAACCGAGAATTGTAGCCCTTTCCTCATGTATCTAGGTGCCCATTTTAGCCAAGTGTCTTTTATAGCTCCAACATACCATTACTCTATGTTCTATGGAGCTCATTCTAGATAAATTATTTTTTCGAAATAAGAATTTTAAATAGTAATTGCATTTATCTTCATATCATTCCATCGTCTAATCATGTCTTTAAAAGTTCACATTTATCGTAAACAAAGAAACAATCAGTCAAAAATAGAACATGCATTGTACCTTAAGCATTCAAAACCGGTTGTGACTGTGACCTTATGTGGGCACACTATTCAAACTATCAAAACTGGCCATTGCAAAATAAAAATGATGATGTATTTACTCTTAACGTTATCATTCAATTATAGATAGTTTATTCTAGGTAATATATCAACAATAAGACTCAAAATTGTTACAACAATATACTCATTATGAGCTCAACAGGTCATTTACAAGAACAAAACTAACACTCCATCCCATAACCACTTAACTCAAACCTAATTCACATTCAATTACAATTTATATATATCCACATATAACATTATATATAAATCTTTTGTGTAACTTTAATTTGAAATTTTTAATAATAACATTTTTTCATAAACCCTTTCATAACATTAACTTAACTTATTTAAACTTAAATCTTAATCTTCATTTCTAAACTTCAATATCCATTTCTTATCTAAACGAATGTAATTCATATCTCAACTGAATTTTTTCTTTCTAAAAGCTTAATCATATTTCTTACTTTCAACATTATCCCTATTTAATATTTATCAATCTTCAACTTTTCTCTTAAAATCTTTCTTTTCTAGAACGTTAATTATATTTCATACCTTTAACCTTAATTCCTATTTAATATTTTATAAATCTTAACCTTTTTACCTTGAAATCTAAATGTAAAGATTCAAATATTTCTAAAACCTTAATTATTTTTCTTACCTTTAACATTAATTACTATTTAATATTTTATGAATCTTAACCTTTTACCTTGAAATCTAGATGTAAAGATTCAAATATTTCATTTTTTCCTATATCATGGGACTTTTCCTTTTTGCCTCTTTACCTTTGTAACCTAGATTTGAACTTTTAAATATTTTATGTGTTCTCCTTGCCCATTACAAACATCATTGCACATTTTTTTTTTTTTTTTAAATAAAAAAGGGGTAGTACCTGCTATATTAGATTAGCACAAAACTTTGACAAAATATACAGTGGCATGGCTAAAGTCACCAAAAATGTTGCCGGTATCCGGAAACCAGCATAAGTGGAGAGAAAATAACAGTTATACGATAATACATAAAGAAAAGTAGCATCTGTCCTGCCCGGAGGAAACCAGGACAGATGCTTATGGTCCAGATGAACATAAAACAGTTACACAATAAAACTAAAAACCAGGAAATTATAAAAACCTAGGCACCCGGTGACCTGTCGCCTTCGCCAGTCTGCCAAGTGGTCCCCTCCGGAATGGCAAAAGCCTACGCGCACAAGGGGCACTTCCGCTGAGCTGGAGCACCAGAGAACGCGTCGAGGAGCATGTCCATGTGCTGGCCCATGAGGAGGGCCCTATGTTCCAGGTCCAACATGTGGCCTTGGAGCTCGAACACCAAAGCCAGGTGCTCGTCGCTGAGGAGAGAGCCATGCATTCCGCCACCCAAACCACTAGGGGGAGCAATCCTCATTTCCATTGCCTCACCAATGCCAACCACGAGCTCCCTCTGCATCGCTTCAACCTTTGCATCCACAGTCTTCTTGGCACCAGCTGCTTGCAAGTCGCCCGGCCAGGGAATTTCTTCGACAATGCAACCGAGGAAGTCGTCTTCCCCAGCCAAAATGTGTTTGGTACCCTCCCAACTGGTCGTCTCCATGGCGCGGGGCTTCTCAACACTCGGCAGGTCCCCCATAGACGGGTCCTCCTCCACGACGCAGGTGGGAAACACATCCTCGGTCTCAGCTTTGTTCCTATCACTCGGCTTAAATGTCGTGTCTTCCCTGCTACAACCAGCTCCCGGTTCTACAATAATGTCGATCAACGCCCGTCTCTCCGCCCGAGCCTTCTTCCGAAGAATGGAAGACGCCAAAGCCAGAGCGCATTCTAATTGCTCCTTCCGTCGCCGCTGCGCCTTATGGGCGTCCCAGGCTGAACCCCGGTGAGGCCTGCCGCGCTTTCTAGCCATTGTATCCGGGGGGTGAATGCAAGTGCCAAGCAATTGTAGTGCTAAGCTATAAGTCCAGGACGAGAGCGGTTGCAGGTGCGAAGCGCAGGCAGACCGACTCTGTCGTGGCACACGCAAAGACAAACAGCCCTGGAAATCCTTATCAGAGTGCAAAGAAAAGGTGGTGAACGTCCAAGCGAAGAGCGTAGCCGAAGCAAGAGCATTCCCGCTCTGCCCGGGCTCATAAGAAAACACATAACCAGACACCAGAGTCATTTGTCCTCCCATATCCTCTTTCAATCTGAGTACGCAAGGGGTGTAAATGGTCGCGCGAGGGAGAAGTCCCTCCGTCGTATGGCCTCTGCTATGGCCGTCCACCATCGTAAATGCGGATGTGTGAGTGGCGGCCATCAACAATTAAACCCGAGCTTAGTGTTGATCCTGGTGTCACCACCACGGTGCCGCGTGTCACCCCATCCGGGGCTAAACATCATTGCACATTACATAAATCATTTTTTCCTATATCATAGGACTTTTCCTTTTTCCCTCTTTACCTTTTGAAACCTAGATTTGAATTTTTAAATATTTTATGTGTTCTCCTTGCCCATTACAAACATCACTGCACATTACATAAATCACTAACCATAAAATAACAATCTTGTATTTTTATTTTTCCTATATACAAGCTAACCCTTAGCACATTACACATATCACTGACTATGAAACAATCTAGTTAATAAAGACGACTACTATCCCATGGATAATGGGTTCACCTAAAAACATAGAAAATAAAGCATAACAATTTTGTTTGGAGTCCAGAATAACCCTTAGCACATTACACATATCACTAACTATGAAACAATCTAGTTAATAAATACAACTACTATCTGATGGGTAATGGGTTCACCTAAAAACATAGAAAATAAAGCATAACAATTTTTTTTGGAGTCCAAAACAGTGATCAAATTTGAAGCACTGCTCTTAATTTCAAACTAAAGGGTATATATTCATTCTACCCTTCCGTGATAAAAAGTTGTACTTCAAGTGATAAGAGTACACTAGGCACACATTTCAAAAAATATATAACTAAAATATTGTCCGTCCAATTATTTAAAATGTTAAAATTTGACAAACAATGAGATATATATATGATGAAATCTCAAAAAAAAAATTAGCATAATTTATAATTTCAAATGTAACCTTTTGATAGGTTATATATACATTAATAATAATAATAAATCATAACCATTGAGCCATGTTTTTTTTTGAGGAATTACAAAGTGTTAAAAATGACAATATAAAACTTTAGAACCACATAATCACACATTTTTGTTAACACCCATATAAAAAATGATGTAATCTATGTATCCATATGATGCATGATCATTGCATCTTATATTCATATTTTAAGCATACCCCAATCATTCTTAACCATGAGAGTCAAGTTCATTCTATATTTCATTAGAAAAGAAGAAATTGTAGTAGATATTGAGACCTTTGTTGAAGGGTTATGATTATCAAAATACTATAAAGATAATAAAGAGACTCTACTCGTATTATAGGCCTCTAAGAATATGACAATCTAGAATGACTAAATGCATTGCTTATTATTTAGATTATGATGTTTATAATTTGGAGAATTACTCATTAAGAACACCAAGTATGTTATTTTTATTGATGATATTTTTTTTCACTTTATCTCTCAAACCATGCAAAAATACATGAAAGAGTAGGATATTATAACATAATCCCTAATGCATAAGTTTGATGATAATAAAATTTAGTGAGATCGGAAGAG
>CBVK0100413118.1:0-20075 GCA_900067695.1 Picea abies | reverse complement strand
ACAAGTAGTTGATGAGTTGGCACATACATGAGGTGTATAGTTGATGATTTTGGTACATATTGATGATTCATAGTTGATGAGTAGTTGACACATGATTGGTACTTACTTTTTACATGGTTGGATTCACTTGTTTATGGTACAGGTTGATTACAGGTTATTTGTTATAGGTTGGTGCATGGTTGATGCACTTGTTTATGGTACAGGTTGATTACAGGTTATTTGGTATAGGTTGGTGCATGGTTGATGCACTTGTTTATGGTATAGGTTGATTACAAGTTGATGCATGGTTCAGATTTATTGGTGCAGGTTTACAATGGTATATCTCATAGTGACAGGTTGACAGTGGTTCCATCATTCTACTTCTACTTCAGGGTGACTGAATGGGGCAAGGATAGGTGGTTGTGGCCACCTTCCGATTGTAGCCAGAGAACATATGGGGTTGTAGCCTCCTTCTGGTTGTAGCCAAATAATTGGGGAGTTGGAGCTTCCCTTAGATTGTAGCCAGAGAAACTAGGGGGTTGGAGCCTCCTTACAGTTGTAGCTGGAAAGCAAAGGAAGTTGGTGGTTCCAATGAATGTAATTCTTCAAGACATATAAGAAAAAGCATTCTGTGGTTTTCTCCTGATTTGGGTTTCCACTTAAAACACTGGTGTATTGTGTATATGTATGTTTGATCATTTGTTCCTTGATTATTTACTCTGCAGTTATTGGATGATAATTCTTCATTGATATAACACTTGAATTATATGGTTACAAAGGATTTCATTGCTCTATTACTGATTCAACCCCCCTCTCAGTAATCCAACACCTTTTCTATTTCTGTAAAAATTATGGATAAGATCGCCCATTGTTGCCTCATTGATGGCAGTTTGGGCCCAAGCATGATGTCAAAGATTATTATGGAAGAGATAGGCTTGTCTTGTACAAATAAAAATGTCATAATCATGCTCTCCTATAATAGTCTACAACAAACTACTATAGGTGGGATTAAAGATGTAACCTTAGTTTTGTGCGCACACCCTAAATTAAGGACAACCCTTAGTATTCAAGTAATTGATATGCTAGTAAGCAATTAATCAATTATGTTGGGAAGTGATTGACAAGATTTAACGGGTGGATACCTCTCACTCGATGAGACACATTTATCTGTTCCTTGGAATGGTAGAAACATTATAGTCCTTAGAGAGGGAAGGATTTTACCTTACATAGAGAGTGTCTCATAGCCTAATGTAAACTATATCGAAGAGGACCTAGGAGTGTATTCCATCTTTTTTGAGGAGGATAACATTCCTTTGGAACACATTGATTTAGATTATTGTGTGTGGCACATGCACTTTGATGGTTCATGCTATAATGAAGGTAACAAAGATGGCATTATATTGATTTCTCCTATAGAAAAAATCCATAAATTTTCTTATAGGTTGGAGTTTGCCTGCACGAACAACGTCACTGAATTCAAAGATTTATTATTAGGTATTGAAAATGCCTATAATCTTGGGTGTGGTCACCATTCAATTTTTGGGGACTCTGATCTTGTTGTGAACCTTGTACATAAGATTTACTTCTCTATAAACAAGTTGATTAAATGATACACCCAAACTATTTGGTCATTTATCTTGAACCTATTATATTTCAACATCACTCATGTTAAGAGGGAGTTAAACTCAATGGATGATCGATTAAATATCTTTGTAGCTTCTCCTAATCGACAACGTTTTCCTTGCAGACCTAATTGTACCTTTCAATCTCTATATCATCCACATATTCTTGACAATATAGATTCTCGACAAGTTTTCCCTAATAATGAGAGAAATTGTGCTTTCATTCACAATGAACCTCTTAAGCCCAAGGAAATTATATCCATAGAAGATTACAAGATTCCTAAGGGATTGAATCCTCTTGAGAGTTCATTTTCATTGAGTGATGTAGGCAATAAAGAGAAACATAAAGAAGAGGAGTCGGAAAGGAAGGTCAGTGAAACCATCTCCATGAACATTGGGACACGGAAGGCTCCAAAGAATGTTAAAATAGGTGCCCAATGTTCTGATGAAGAGGAAATGAAGTTTACCAAGATACTTGGTGAATTTAATAATGTTTTTGCTTGGTCTTATGAAGATCTTCATGGTTTTGATCCTGGTCTTATACAACATGCCATCCTCATCAAGGAAGGCATAAAACCAATTAGGAAAAAACAAAGACCTATCAACCCTGCACTAGAAGAAATTATTCGAAAAGGAATGGAAAAAATCTTGAAGGCTGGTATCATCCTCCCAGTCAAGTATTCTGAATGGGTTTCAAATTTGGTCCCTATATGGAAAGCCACTGAACATATAATTTTTTGTGTTGATTTTCACGTAGTTAAGAAGGTTGTTATGAAAGTTTATTCTCCTCTCCCTAACATAGAAATGATTTTGTAGAAAGTCGCAGGGTCATAGAGGATGCCCTTACTTAATATCGTTTTCAGTTACAATCAAATCGAGGTAAAACAAGAAGATTCTTACAAAACCACCTTTATCATTGATTGGGATACCATGAATTATGAACATATGCTTTCTGATGCAAGTACCACTTTTAAAAGACCTATACAAATAACTCTTGATGAATTCATTAGTATTCATATCTATCTTGATGATCTAATTATATACGCTAAAGGGATGTTAGTTACCTCAGAGTTTCAAGTGTTATGGTTGGGTCCTTTCAAGATCGATTTTTTCATGAGTACTAACACGTACATTCTAAAAATTTTACAGGAGTGATTATTATCCTACAACACTAACAGTTCTCACTTGAAACATTACGTGGGACCAACTTGAAAAGTTCTAACGCTGTTGGATTTTTTTTTTGTATATTAGTAGTCTATCTCTGCTTTCAATTTTCCACTATTTTTTATCTCTTCTTATGATAGTTTGATTTTTGCTTTCTGTTTTTAACAATTTCCTACTAGTTTTACAATTCTGTCATTTTATTTTCTGCTATTGTTTATTTGCAATTTTAATTCTGTTATGATTTTTATTGCTTTTTCGTCTTGTAGTTTATTTTGGTCAAGTTGTTGGATTAGTTCTGCCACAGTGAAACTCTTGCAAGATATTGCTAGTCAATAGCAACCAGGATTACACAATTGTTACGATGTCCCCCTGAAAGCACTTGAAATTGCTATCTGCTTTCACTGTTTTCTTTTAATAAAATTGGTTATCTCCCACTTCTACTTTCCATTTCTTCATCCATTTGAGAATTTAAAGAGCAAATTCTAGTTGAACGATTATGCACACAGTGGTAAAACCCCTCATACTTAACATTTTTCATAAGTTATTCCTGAATTCCCAGTCATTTTTCCATTAAATCTGTTCACTTCCCCATGTTGCATAATATTCTTGGTTATATCTTCTTGACCTATTGTCCTTGGTCTGCGAAACCATGAGTTTTGATTTCTAAATATGTTGAAAAAAAAATTCCCTATAAAGTCACTAATTTGTTGATGATTAAAATCACAATGAGGATTTTTCCCACAAAATATTGATAAATCCTATTATTATAAGCCAACAAGATATATAATACTAGTAGGTGGGACCCCCTTGTAGATTGGGAGATCAGATATGGTTCTTATTTCATTCTTATGATGTTGTTCGACACTTCTTACATGGGTCTACATGATTGATGAAATCTTGGTTTTATTGGAGATGGATAATGCCTATTATGTGTTGTTTCTAATTGCTCTAAGCTCTAAATTCCATGTCGTGTGACTAGATTATATCCATTGTTATCACATTTCTATTATCACCATGATCTGTTACATATTGCACCTACACAAGGCACATGTTAGTAACATGAAATAAGAGCAAGTGAAAAGAGACCTATGATAAAATCTAAAGAAGAAATGAAACTATGCTGCTATGCTACACTACACTACATGCATTGAATTAAATGTATTGTTGTTAGTCCTAGATAATGGGGTTAGTGGCTATATGATTTATTAAGTTATATGTGTTATGGTGTGGTTGGAAATGGTTAATGTGACATAGGGTGGTTCATTTGGCAAGTAAGGGGATGTTGGTTTAGATGCATCGATTAATTGGATGGTTTAATGGAGGGTTGGCTAGCATGTACTAAGTAATTAAATGGATGGAGGATGGAAGCAATGTGCATTTACTGCACATCACTCCATACTTATCCCAATGGATGTCACCCTATCTTGGCTATTGTTCAATTGTGTTTCGTTGTGGTTAAGATTTGTTTTTAGGCAAGGGAAGAATCGCTCGACCAAGCTTGCGTTTTTTAGGATTTTAGTTACTGGTATGTCTTTTTCTCCATCCATGAACCTGCTTTGGTTATGAAATAGGTATTGGCTCAATGATGTATGGGTTTGTGCTTTTCTTAAGACTGGAAACTGTGTAAACTTGTGATATTTCTTTGGAATGGATGGTTTGTGTGGTTTTGATTGCAATGATGGTTGAAGTCAGAGTTTCATTAATCATTCTGAGTGTTGGAAGCCATGAAGGCTCTCTATCAACCTTATTGGTTTTGGTTTAAGAGTTTAATTAGGTCCAGATTGGCTGGCTATATCCACATATTTATTTTCACCATACCCAGTCATTTTGTTGTTATGTTGTTGTTGGGTTTGAACCACCTTGTGTGGTCATTTTGTTGTCCAGATTGGATGGCTTGTGTGGTTTTAATTGCAATGATGGTTGAAGTTAGAGTTTCATTAATCATTCTGAGTGCTAGAAGCCATGAAGGCTCTCTATCAACCTTATTGGTTTTGGTTGAAGGGTTTAATTAGGTCCAGATTGGCTGGCTATATCCACATATTTATTTTCACCATACCCAATCATTTTGTTGTTATGTTGTTGTTGGGTTTGAACCACCTTGTGTCACTGTGTATTGTTTCACTTGGTTATGGGTTCGTTCATGCTATTGATGTTTGCGCAATGGGTTATGATGGCTATTATGCCAAGAGGCTTTCTTAAGGTTGATTTCTATTTCTTGGCTCTGTTTTATCTCATCATTCTTTGGTTTGATTGAGAAAATCATGAAGGTTATACCCTGCATGTTCTCAGTGTTATTACAGACCAAAATGAAGCCTCTTCTCCTCTGTTGATATTCTCTCCTATCTCATGAATTGTCACCCTGTTTGAAAATTTATTGGTGGTATGTCCTGTGTGTCCACCATATGGTCTCAGAGGTTCTCGCCCATTGTTGGGGGTAGACTCCAGTCTCCTTGTGTTGGTCCACAGAGAAAACCTTTGATTACTCAAGGCTCAGTTTTAATAAATGGATCTGTTATATCCTTTCGGGTATATTGTTGATTGTTATGAGTGGGTGGGATAGCGTCGAAAGTGGTCGATTGTTGGATCATATTTGTTTATTATGTTGAAAATGGTTTGGTTATTGGTATGTATTCACTGCATTGGTTATTATAATGGTCGAATCAATAGCTCAACATGGTTAATTGGCTGATTTGAGAAATGGGATTGAATACACAGTCGATGTATCTTACATTGTAATTATTGAATTGTTAACCAAGCATTAGTTATAATTGATTAAGTCAGAACGATGCTTTGTGCGTGATGCGTTGGTATGTGTGGGCTTCCTACAACATGTTTAAGTTGAATTGATGGTTGTTGTCACTGTGTGTTTTAATTGCAAATCAAGAGTATTACAATTTAAAAATCATAATAGTTGTAACTTGGTTGTCCACTGCATATGTTCATGTATATTGTTTGGTCACACCATCAGATATGGGCACGGGTTTTATAACAGTATGATTTCATTGCAATTTGATTATTAAATTGTTTAGAGGAATGAAATCGAGCATGATCTTTGTTTCTGTGTTTGATTAAGGAAATAATTCATGGATAGTGGTTGATGTTTTGATGTTGAACAGAGTGGAAATAAGTGATTGTGTGTTCATTTGGGAATTGTTTTAAAACATTAAGCAGACAAAAACGAAGAAACATAACTCTTCTACATGTTGTTGTGGAAGGCACATTGTCTTGTTTTGATGACACTGTGTTAAAAATTTAATTGCGAACAATGAGAAAGTTAATACACATAATTGATTGAATTATACACAATAGTTGTTTAATTGATCACAGTGATTATTTGGTTGGTGTTGGATATTTTGTGTTTGATATAAATGGTTTTATGGATTACCTAATTAATTTTAGGAACAATATCCACTCTCTTTCCCTACCATTATTTCACTTTTCTCTAATTACAATCCCCTCACCTTCCCACATCCATCTTTCACTCCCTGCTCCTAAAATTTAATAACAATTAAGAGAATTATGTAGCGTCACAATTTTAAATCACATTTTCTTGGATGGATTACAATGCTATGTTCCTTGGTTTACATTATAGTTGATTGTGTGTTTTCTATGAGTAGTAACCATGATTCTTTCCCCCCACATTTTAACATTTTTCGCTCAATACAAACCCGTCACATATCCCATAACGTTTGTTCACCCCCTACTCATTGATAATGGTTAAACAATTTGTATGGATTGGATTGCATGAGTCTGATATGTTGTTGAGTCAAAATTTATTTCATATTTTAAAAGAGTTGTCTTGTATGGTTGTTAAAGGAACTATTTTTTAATCAATCATGCATGTAGGAATGATCTTTTTCAGCCAAGGAAGCCATGGTAGAGGTAACCGGGGAAGAGGTAATTGGAACAGGGGCCTTAGAAGGCCTATATTCTCCATTCACTTTGATGCTGACTCGCAAGAGTTAGGATAGCTATTTTAGGCTGGTTTTTTTAATTGGATTAGGCAAGGAGTGGCCCAAACTAGGCATGTGAGGCCTCACTTCCAAGATCCACAAGCCCCTGGTATTCCCGTGCCATCGCGTGTCTCTTTTCAACCCGAGGTTCCTGAAAATGATGGATGTCAAGAGATTGTCGACCCGAAAGTCTCCCAACATCGTGGTTGGCCCAATTTGTCCTTACCTTCTCCCCCACCTATCAATCAGATTGTCCAAGTTGCCCATGCCCACTCACCAATTCATTCCTCACATGCTAGAAAAAGGTTTAAAACTAAGGCCCACCATGCCCCTGACAAAGTAAAAGCCATTGTTTCCCCTTCCTCCTCGTCCAATGGCTCTGATAAATCCATGTCCTCCCGGATGCATTTGAGGGATGATTGTTATCATGTGATCAACAAGATTAGGCCTAAAGGGTCAACACATCCAAAGGAAAATTCAGAGAGATCAAAAGGTGACAACAACAACAAAGGAAAGATTGCATCTCAGAGTGGAAAATATGGATTTTAAGTTTTATTTTTATTTATTGTTGATGACAGTTGGATTCATAAATTTTGGACAACATGCTATTTTTTTGGATATATGAGTAACATATTTTGAAAATAATTTCAAAAAAATCATTGGATAAATTGTCAAATATGAATATGATGATGGGAGTCACAAGGAGGGATGTGTTTGTTTAATTAACTAGTATGTTATGATTGTTAAGAGCTAAAGGGGAGTCACAAGGGATCCCACCTACTAGTTATTATTTATTTAAAACCCTTATTATGATTTATTACTTTTCCCCCTAACTAAAAAGTTGGTTGATATTTTAGTTAACTTAACTACTAAAGTAGTTCAACTACTTCAACCAATTCTAATTTTCTTAAAGGCAAAAGGAAAGGGAGGAAGAAGAGGAGTATTGATGATTAAAATCACGACAAGGATTTCACCCACAAAGTATTGCTAACGCCTATTAATTATAAGATAATGATATATATAATACTAGTAGGTGGGACCCCTTGTAGATTGGAGGATCAAATATGGTTCTTATTTGATGTTTTTACTGATGTTCGACACTGCTTACATGTTTGAGAATGATTGATGATCAATGTCGGTCCTATTCATGACAAATGGATAATGCATGTTTGATCTCTTGCTCTAGGATCAAATATCATGTCATAATGGCTTATGATAGCCATTTTTACCTTTGATATTTACTCATTGATTTATTACTTGTGACACCTTCAAAAGATACATGCTATCAATAACAAAAGAGAAATTGAAAAGAAATGAAGCAATATGAGAAAAATCCAAAAGAAAGGAACTATGCTACTATGTTATACAATGCTGCACTATGGATTTGATGTTTAAATGGATTTTTGTTAGTACTAGCTATTAGGGTTAGTGGCTATACAATTTATTGGATTATATGGAAAAACATGTGATATGTGTTATGGTGTGGTTGGAAATGGTTAATATGACATAGGGTGGTGCATTTTGGATGTTGGTTTCAATGCATGGTTTAATTGAATGAATTAATGGAATGGTTGGCTAGCATGTACTAAGTGATTGAAGGAGTAAAGGATGGAAGTGACGTGCATTTATTGGACATCACTCCATACCTCTCCCACTCGATGTCACCCTAGCTTGGCTATTGGACATCACTCCATATCTAAAACTTAAGGAAAGTGTCATGTTCTGTCCTATTTTGTTTTAGATCCAGGTGGATCTAGGGAGATCTGTTAGTGTCTGCACCTACCGATTAGTCTGATAACAAAATTGGTGACTCCACTTGGGAACAGATTATTTCCTAGTTAGTCTAGTTTCCCTTGCTTTGATTTCTTGTTTTCTAGTCTCTGAGTTTGTAGTACATCCATCCAGATTCTATGGATCTAGAATTTCACTTAGATTCCCTGTCCTTTTTCAAAATTTTCTTTGATTACAGACATTCTTGCACTATACCTGTCTATGGACTGCGAAAATCATTGATGTTCACACCCTGCTGTTAGGTTCAGTGAAAACGTCTCGCACCCTATCAATGTATAGCCTACGAGAATACCTAATTCTCGCACTGTAATATATTGTCAGCCTCTGAACTTGTTTGTGAAAATTTTTGGATTGGGTCTTGTCATTTTTGATACCTAGTTTTTCTTTGATTAGCTAGATTGAGCTTTTAGAGCCTATATTGATCTGCTTATAGTCTGCTTGACATCCCGTGAGTTTCTTTTAGCCACTTTTTCTTTGTTGGGTTTTGAAGGATTAGTCTCTTGCTTTGAGTGTCTTTCAATTACAAAGTGTGTGTTTTCTTTAGAATTGTTTAGGGAAAGATCAGATTCCTTCTGAATAGTTCGCTTTAAAAGAAAACTTTTAGTTTGGGTTTCTTTGTTTTAAGAAAGTTCATTAATACTTTTAGTGAAATTTTTGAAGAAAAAATATTTAATTTCTTGCTTTATATTTGATTGGGGGCATCCTTGCATTTCAAGTAGCGAAATTGCATGATTGGGGGGACCATGAATCGTGCATTGGTGTTCAGTACCTTTTTCTCATTTCTTGAGAATCTTGATATTGATGAGTTTAATATATTTTGGGACATCGTGCATATTGGAATGATAAATGTTTTCTCCTTCTCGTAGCATAGATTTCATCGAAATGAAAATATTGCATCTTCATATCTTTGCATAATTTTTGAGTCGGTCAAAACACCATATTGTCCACACCATTTTCCTTTTGAGTAACAACAACCATAAAATAAAGCACATATAAAAATTGATTAGACATTTTTATCTTTTCTGGTAGCAAACGTACATTATATTAGTTGTAGGGCTTTGGAATAGGTGTGAAAGATAACTTTCCAAAGTTTCAAAAAAACATAGAATCTTGAGTTAGGGAGCGATTAAATCCACTTATTACATTTTGTCCTGGGAAGCCCTTCTAACACAAGGGTCAATCACGAGGTCGCATTGAGACTGGAAAATTTACTCACCCTTCTTTGTTGGTCTTGGTGTAGAGATTGCGTGTATTATGGGGGTCGCTTGAGAGGTATACCCACAATGATGAGTGAAAGCCTTTCAATTTGATCTCGGGCTAGATACCCTACGCTGGCACGTGGATCGGACTATTGACTATTTCCCCAGGAATCATTGTAATGATTGGTAACCTTAGTGGCCTATCTCTCTAGGTTCTCTACACGAGGTGACTGTGGAGGGGCAAGTCTTCACGAGACCTGGAATCGACATTGGCCAAACTCACTCGGGCTCCTTGGAGGGTATACCCATGATTATGTGTGGGAGCTTTCACCAGGGTGTAAGTCTGTTAAGCAGGTCATCAATGTAACTTTTTCACCCGCTCTATCTCAACCCCTTATTACTTTGTTCCCACGACGTTGGATTTCATCACCAACTAGTGAGTTCATTGTGAGAAGATTTTGTTTGTTTGCTTGCTTCCTAGATTTTTAGTGTGTGTTGTTTGTTTTCCTTAGAGGACTCTAGATTCAATTTTTTGTTTTTAATGGCATCAGTTCCCAAAATGACCAATGAAGGAACCTCTTCTCCAGGGGAACCTTTTGATTTTCCTTCTTACGGAAACATTGGTCCTCCTCACATCGCTACTTTGAGCCTTCCAGGTCTCACTATTGGGTTACCGGTATGGTTGTTTTCCACTCAGGTAATCCCGAATGCAGTTAGTGCTTCAGTCACAAGCACTTCCCCCCAAGAGCATCAACCTCATGTTGATCCTTCACCTTCTTCACTAGTAAGGTCTTCTTCGCCTTCTTCACTTGCAAGGTCGCCTTCCGTTTCATATTCTTCGTTGAGTGAAAGTTCTGAAGCTAGTAACCTGGTGAATAAGAAGAAGAAGAAAAGGAAGAATAAGAAGAAGAAAATTAAGCAAGGACACAAACTTCTGACCGCTATCGAGTATGTTGGAAAACAACTAGTTATTGTTAATCATGCTGGGAGTGTTGATGATGTCAAGATCACCCAAACACCTCATAAGCCCAAGTACCCTTGCAGGCTTTGTAAGGGTAGTCATCTTCTTAAATATTGCCCTGGTCTATCCAAGGTTATAGAAGCATGGTCTACATGCCCTCGCGAACCCATGTCGTTAGCCTCTGAACAACATGCTGACGACACCCCGTCAACCAGTCATGATATGGTTGGGAAGAAGAAAAGTAGAGTCAAGTTCTCATGTATGTTATGCAAAGGGAGTCATCTCACTCACCTTTGTTCTCAAATGGATGAAGCCTCGAAATTACTAGAAGACATGACTGTTTCACAGCCTCAACTTCTAGCTGTTTATCGCAAGCTTTCTCTCAACCCACCTGTAGTTGATGGAATGATCAATCCGATTCCCCTGTCGGTCAGTCCGGTTGATCAAGTGGTCAATCTGGTCACATCTTTGGATGAACCAGTAGACCAAGTGGTTGATCCGATCCCATCCTCGGTCAACCCCACTCTCCTGTTAGAGAGTGAAACCCAAGAGATCGATCTGTTTCCACCTATCGACCCCATTCTCCCCTTGGAGAATGAAACCCAAGTGGTCGATCTGATCTCTCCATCGGTTGATCCTAGTTTCCCACTAGAGAGTAAACCCGATACTACCCATGTTTTTCTCATTGATACAGAATATCCCATGCCGAGGGGTATTCCTCCCTCTCCTGTAGTACCCCCTCCAAGTAATGAGACCATTCATTTTGATTGGGGTGTGCTAACCAAACCTCGTCTTCCCTCTTACATTCCTTTCCAAATTATAGTACATGTTTGTGGTCAAGATGTTCCCCAAACGTTGATAGATGAAGGTTCTTCTGTTAGTATTTTATCCTCTATTTCTTGGAAAGATTTGGGTTATCCTCCTCTTGCACAGGTTATGCAGAATCTGTTAGCTTTTAACAGAAGAACTAGTCAACCTTTAGGGACCCTTCCACAGTTTCCTGTAACTCTGGGAGGGAAAATTGTCTTTATTGATGTCATGGTTGTCCAAGACCCCTTGGATTTTTCTTTACTCCTTGGGCGATATTATGTCTATTCCATGAAAGTTATTGTGTCTACTCTTTTTCGTGTGATATCTTTCCCTCACGATGGACGGGTTATGATTGTTGATCAACTTTCATTCATTGACCCCTCCTAGATTGCCTCCCTGAATGGTTCTTATATGCAGACGGTTTTCCCCCCGCCACATGTCAATTATGTGGCATTGTCTCCCATGGCTTTGACTTCTAATGAATTAGATCTAATAGTTGACATGGTGATATATTTCATAGGGTTGTTAGAGCTTGATCTCTTTACTCCTGTCATGACCCTCGACATGGTGTCCTTCCAGAGTGTATTTCTTCCTTCTAGCGAAGACCTCTTGGAAGCCATGATCGAGTTTTGTCACTTGACATGGTGTCCTTCCAGAGCATTGTCCTCTTGGAATCCATGATCAAGAAGAGAGACTTCAAGGATAGTTTTTTCATCTCTGTAACAACGTCTTTAAAAAATGAAACAGAGGTTTCGAGGATAGTTTTTGCATCTCTGTAACAACCTCATTAAAAAATGAAACAGAGGTTTCAAGGATAGTTTTTTGCATCTCCGAGGTAACCTCATTAAAAAATGAAAAAGAGGTCTTTGAGCATGGTTTTTTGATTTCAAGATCGTTAAACAATGAAACCACTTATGAGGATATTTTTTCATCTTTGTGGAAACCTCGCTAAAAAATGAAACAGAGGTTATGATCATAGTTCTTGTTTCTATGTCAAGCTCGTTAAAAGATGAAATAGTTCTCCCCCTCTCTATTTGAGTCAAGTCCATCTAGTATTTGAAGCTTCATTTCCTCTGCCTTTGTTGTTGGATGAAATGAAGCTTGGGGGGCATTTGCCTCAGCCTCTAGACTTCATGCTGAAGTAGAGCCGCTATTTTATTAAGATGGGGGCTAAGTAACAACCATCCGTGTGTTATGCATTCAGAAGTCCAAGCATAGTTTTCTATGGTTCAAGCTTGTGTAAAAATGAAACCACTTACCTCAAGCATAGTTTCCTCTAGTTCAAGCTTGCGTAAAAATGAAACCAGGTCCAAGCATAGTTTTGTTTTGTTTTAAAGCTTGCGTAAAAATGAAAACAATCCCGATCTTAGTCTTTGTTCTTTCTCATGCTCATAAATACATGAGAATAAGTTACCAAGCTTAGTATTAGTTCTTTCTCATGCTTGTAAATCAATGAGAATGTAACCGAGTATACTTTTATCACTTTTTCAGACTCGTAAAGGTTATACGAAAAAGGAACCCCCTGGAGTTCCCTTTAAGCTCTTTTTAGACTCTCTAAACATGAAAAGATTGCCAAGCGATCTTGTTCTTTTCACGCTCGTTAAAGTATTTGAAGAAAACGTTTGTTGAGTGATCATTTATCTCTTTTTCGGTCTCATCAGACTACTTTATGAAAAAGGAACTAAGAGAGTTCTCTTTTGAGTGTTTTTACAGACTCTATAATCATGAAAAACCTCTGAGTTTTCTTTCCTTGGACTTGTAAAGAAAACATCGAAAGGCCCATATGGGACCGAACCACTCCTTCCTAGGGTTCGTTAAACATACTCCGAGGGACTCGTCCAAAGGATGAGCTTACATTACAAGCATATGTTATCCTCCTCAAGATTGCGTAAAAATAAAGAGGTACTCACCATAAATGGCGGGGGAAAAAATTGGGAAAGAATTGTGTCTAAACCTGTATTCCATGAAAGAGTCACTTTTGAACATGACACTCTTTCACTCGCTTTGTGTCTAGGTTGGAAAATCCACTTGTCTTCTGATCATACTCCCTTATAAGATTACAAATCAGTCTGTGATCCCTGTTGTTGAGTCAGTGTTTCCAAGACAGTTGTCGTGTCGTCAATATGTTCAAAGAGAAGTTCAACCCAGAAATCCTTCTATTGCGTCGGCAATTTCTACAGTCCTTAAACCTTCTATTGCGTCGACCATCCTTGAGTTAGTCCTGAATCACTTGTTACTCTGATCTACATCAAATCTTGTTACTTGTTTCGTGTCATTGATGGGGGATACATTAAGGCCTTCCTATGACGAGTCTTTTCCTGACGACTTCAACTCATTATCCAAGAATTAGACTTAGAAACTAATTGGTGCATTGGAACTTGGATGCCTCAATGGCAGGTTTCCTTTCTTTCGACAGTGGGTTTTCATTATTGACCCCTGATCGGGAGATTCCACCGAGTGTTCGACTTCAACTCATTTATTCACATTCGTTGCATTGTACTAGTGTACCTTGGGATTCATTGACATTAATGGTGGTTTCCCTCGCACTTGTTAATGGTATACACTAATGACCAGTAATAGAGTGGTTTCTACCATGTTCGACTTCAACATATGTATTCATATGGTTAGATTCGTACTATAGAGTTGTGGAGATGAAGACCCTAGATATTTTCTGACAAATTCAGGTTGTGTTGGAGTATATTCAGTGTACTATTGCATAGATCCACATTTTATGTTTGGTGGCTATATTCAAATTTGAGTCTTTAACACATAGATCCATAGTGTATTTTTGGTGGCTATGATCATATTTGAGTCACATTGGCATGGATCCACAGTGTATGTTTGGTGGCCATGACCTGTCTTACTTGACATGGATCTTCGCATGTCGGCATTTATGCTTTGATTCACTTGTATTCTGAGTATGGGAATTCCTACCTCAATGATGATATATTATTGTACTTTATTTCCTTGTTTTTTGGCAGGTTTCCGACCGACTGTTCCGTGTTCTCTACACACACTCGACAAAGTATTTCATCTATCACTCTATTATAACTTCATACTTTGGGGGGCTCTATGTTACACATTATTTTCATCATTCCTATGACCATTAATAATGTAAACCTATATGTTTCCTTCAGAGGGGTCAGTGGCCTGAGTTCCTGAAGAGAGAAGGGAGAAGAACTTTTCCTGAGAAAAGAAGCTGCATTTTCCTGTGTAAAAACCTTATAAAAAAGAAAGTTCACAGGATGCATATGTATTAGGGTGTGATAATGCCTGATTCTCGTAGGCTACATCATAGATAGGGTGTGAATAGTTTTCAGGTTGCACTATAAGCGGGGTGCGAGAATGCTTACACGTAGGAAAAACGAGCGTTTTCTCGAATCTTCTAGAAGGAGAAACTTCCATGGTGAGGTGGCATCTGAATGTTTTGGATCTTATTCTCTTTCATGATTTAGTGGGATCATCCTAACCTCCTCACATTATCCTCTTCAACTTATAAAAGGAGAGGATCTCTCATGGAGGCTTCTGGAGCTTAGCTTTGGTTGTCTTGGAATTGTTGGCTTGGTTAGAGTGGCTTTGAGATTTGCTTTGTCAAGATAGATTGTGAGTAGCTATCATATCTATGGTCTCAAAATCCTTGGAGAAAGAAGTGTGTGGGGAACGAAGGACAGCTGGAAGGGACCTTACGACATCAAGGCAATGGTTGTAATCTCTCTTTCACATTTAATATGATACAGTAATATGATTATTTGCTATAAATATTTTTGTGTTTTATTGTATGATTCCTTGATCACATACATAAGTTTATATTGAGTTTATGCTATTGCTATCACTTTGGATGGTTTCGTTCTTTTGCAGGATCATCATTGTATGAGCATTGGAATGGAGCTAGCATGGCAATGGCGAGAAGAAGTGACATTTAAACGGTATGTCACTCATCCCTCTTTAGTTAGTAAATTCAATATCTAAAACTTAAGTAAAGCATCATGTTCTGTCCTGTTTTGTTCTAGATCCAGGTGGATATAGGGAGATCTGTTAGTGTCTGCACCTACCAATTAGTCCGATAAAATAATCATATTAATGTATCATATTAAATGTGAAAGAGAGATTACAACCATTTCCTTGATGTTGTAAGGTCCCTTCCAGATGTCCTTCATTCCCCACACACTTCTTGCTCCAAGGATTCTGATACCATAGATCTGATAGCTACTCACAATCTATCTTGATAAAGAAAATCTCAAAGCCACTCTAACCAAGCCAACCAAAGCTAAGCTCCAGAAGCCCTTCTCCATGAGAGATCCTCTCCTTTTATAAGTTGAAGAGGATAAGGTGAGGAGGTTATGATGATCCCACTAAATCATGAAAGCGAATAAGATCCAAACCATTCGGATGCCACCTCACCATGGAAGTTTCTCCTTCTAGAAGATTTGAGCAAACACTCGTTTTTCCCACGTGTAAGCATTCTCGCACCCTTCTTATAGTGAAACCTGCGAACTGTTCATACCCTATATATGATGTAGCCTGCAAGAATTAGGCATTCTCTAACCCTAATGCATAGGTAGCTTGCAAACTTCCATTTTTATAAGGTTTTTACATAGAAAAATGCAACTTCTTTTCTCAGGAAAAGTTCTTCTCCCTTCTCTCTTTAGGAACTCAGGCCACTGAACCCTCTGAAGGCAACAAATAGGTTTACATCATTAATGGTCATAGGGATAAATAAAATAATGTGTAATAGAGAGACCCCAAAAGTATGAAGTTAGAACAGAGTGATAGTTGAAATACTTTGTCGAGTGTGTGTAGGGAACAAGGAACAGTCGGTCGGAAACCTGCTAACAAACAAGGAAATACAGTACAATAATACATCATCACTGAGGTAGGAATTCCCATACTCAGAATACAAATGAATCAAAGCATAAATGATGACACGCGAAGATCCATGTTAAGTAAGACAGGTCATGGCCACCAAACATACACTGTGGATCCATGCCAATATGACTCAAATCTGATCATAGCCACCAAAAATACACTGTGGATCTATGTGTTAAAGACTCAAATTTTTTGAACATAGCCACCAGACATACAATGTGGATCTATGCAATAGTACACTAAATATATTCCAACACAACCTGAATCTGTCAGAAAAGATCCAGGGTCTTCATCTCCACCACTTTATAGTACGAATCTAACCATATGAATACATGTGTTGAAGTCAAACATGGTAGAAACCACTTGATTACCGATCATTAGTGTATATTGTTAACAAGTGCGAGGGAAATCACCATTAATGTCAATGACTCCCAAGGTACACCAATACAATCCAACGAATGTGAATAAATGAGCTGAAGTCGAACACTCGGTGGAATCTCCCGATCAGGGGTCAATAATGAAAACCCACTGTTGAAAGCAAGGAAACCTGCCATTGAGGCATGCAAGTTCCAAGGTACCAATTAGTTTTTAAGTCTAATTCTTGGATAATGAGTTGAATTCGACAGGAAAAGACTCGTCACAGGAAGGCCTTAATGTATCCTCCATCAATGACATGAAACAAGTAACAATATTTGATGTAGATCAAAGTAACAAGTGATTCAGGACTAACTCAGGGATGGTCGATGCAATAGAAGTCTTAAGGACTGCAGAAATGGCCGACGCAATAGAAGGCTTTCCGAGTTGAACTTCTCTTTGAACATATTGACGACATGACAACTGTCTTGGAAACAACTCCGTTAGTTTGAGATTTGAAATTCCTGAATTCTGGATATCTGAAGATCTGAAGTAGATATGGACCATCAAATCATATAAAGTAAATCAAAGTCATCATATCATCCGAAAAATATCTCAAGCATCAGTTTGTTCAAAGAAAATCTAGGTCGTCTGATCCCGAAAAGACGTGGCGTAATCTTGTGGACTCCGGGTAAAGACCCGAAGTAAACCTCAACTATATAATTCAAGGACATGTTGCATACCACATCAACAGGACCCTTGGCACAATCATACAATGAAAAGTGTCAAGTTGATTCAACATTTCAGGTACGTGCAAATCACAAATTTGAGTGACACATGGCAGACACCTGGCTCGTTCCACGTCATCAAGTGATGTCACTCTAGGAGCTTTACCTCGGGAGCCTCACCACCAAAAAATGACAAGAGTTCTAAAGTCCCAAAAACTAAATTTGCAAAGGGTTGAATTCACAAAAAGCTGAAGTGTCGAAGGACCAAAGTCGCAATAGCCAGAGTCCCGAACTCCCGAAGGCCAAAGTCCCAAAGTGAATGAGGACCATTGATTCGAGGAGGACATGTGGCAGGAATTTGTGGACTTTGAATAAAATTGTTATGGGAGAGCGTGAAGGTTGAGATTTGAAATATCCAGAGCCTAGAGACCCGAAGGAGATATGAACCGTCGATTTGATGTCGGCTGAATTTTCAACCATTGATCAAAATACAATGGAAGGATAGCATGAGCATAATAGACAAAGTCACAGAGTAAAAGGTGGTCATACATCTCATTGCTTGATTAAGTCCTGGCCATTGGATTAAGAAATGAAGGATGAGTGTAAGGATTAACGCTAACCATTGATATGGTTCCAAGATATAATATGAACCATCCAATATGTTCAGTGATATTGTATTCAGGAGATTTGAAAGGTTGGAAATCACAAAGACCCGAATTCTCGACAATCATCCATCTCATCGGGAGATTGAATCGTGACTGTTGAATCATAAATGCTCAAGAGCCTGTATCACATAGCGTGAGGTCACCGTCGTTGGTCATATGGTAAAGATATTTGAAAGGGAATATTGTAATATGTCTCTTAGATTAATAATCCTATGGTTATGTGGCCATGGTCATATGAAATTGGTTTGAAGGGAGTGCCTCATACAGATTTCATTCGACAAAACGTTACACCAGAACAATACAGAGAATCTATAAATGATCGAATATGGTTAGTTGGTGAACCGATAACACAGTAGAAACATGAGTACAATCTAATGAGTCAATCCATGTCCGTGATCAACTCATGACAAAAATGAAGCGATACACAGTCATGATTAAAAGAGAGTTAAATCATGAAAACATGAATAAAGAATAAAAAGGAAAATTGATATTAATTAAAGTTTAGATTATCATTTTAAATGAAAAGATACAATGGTTCAAATAAAGGGACACAATTTTTTATATCTCACACCAGTTTGAAGATTATATAAACGAGAAAAAGTGGCGAGAAGAGTGTGTCTCTGTTGGTTCAGATTAGAAGATCAAAAACATGAGTAGAGTCCAAGATGAAGAATTGTTCATTCTAAGGTGCCTATCAATGTCTTATTGAAGATCAAGAACATAAGAAGATAGAGAAAAAATTATGCAATCTAGTACTTGATACAGAAGACCATAGAAGCAAAGGTTGCAGCAGACAAGTAAAAATTACAACAATGGTTGCATGAGTCAAATTCAGTGAAGTACATAAGAGGTTTTATTTCATTATAAAATAAGGGTGGTTGGGTGGTGCAAGGGCATGTAGGATCCTACAGGGGAGTTGGTGATTCCTTTTCATTGGTAGCTGACTAAACAAGGGGTCAAATCCTCCTACCATTTGTTACTGGTGAAAAGAGGGAGTTGGTTCTTTCTTGTCAGTTGTAGCTGACTAAACAGGGGGTCGTATCCTCCTACCAGTTGGTGCTGGTGAACAAGGTTGTGGGTCAATCCTGATCAGTTGGTGTTGATCGAAAAGGAATAATATCTTCCTTCTATGTAACTTGTATGAAAATGAATTTTGTAGTTAATAGAAAAGTGTTGGTGGTTTTCCGTGTTGGGTTCCATAATAAAATATTGTGTTCATAAAATATTTCTTAATTGAATAATTAATATGTGTGATTAATATGGATGAAGTTAAAAAGAAAAACTAGGAAATACTGATTCACCCCGCCCTCTCAGTATTGTTGGATATTCCATCATCACAAACACTCAAAGATAAGATGTTAATAGAATCACCTTCGTCTATTATAGTGTTAGGAATATTCTACCACAAACATGCACAATGATTTGGAAAGGAACGTATGAAGGAATATGTGGTTCTATCAAATGATTCCAATCAATAGAAATCATCTGAGTGATTGAAGGGGGTGCTTTAAGGGAGTGCTCCTTGTCTAGGTGAAGCTGTATTAACAAGGTAGACCTAAGTGACATCGTCACTCTTTGAATGAGGAGTGGGATCAACTAATGAAGGAACCTGATTGACCACTTTAGGTACACTCTTCAAATGATGAGTGGGATTGATCGACGATGGAATTAGATTTACCACTTTGGCTGCACACTTCAAGGGAGGATTGGGATCGACTGATGATGGAACTATATTGACCACTTCGGGTTCACTCTTTAGATGAAGAGTGTAGTTGATCAATGACAAGACTAGATCAACTACTTGGGTTACTGGTTCAACTGAGGATGAACTAGATTGACCACCTGATCAACCAGAATAAATGGGGATGGAACTCAATTGACCAATACATAAACTAACGATGGGTTGGGAGAAATATTACGATAACCATTTGCAAGTTTAAGATATTCCAAAAAATAATATGCCTCATCCATGTGAGATCGGAA
>CBVK0100413117.1:0-20076 GCA_900067695.1 Picea abies | reverse complement strand
TGATTATTTCTCATATATTGTGCATGGTGTATTGTGGTGTATTGGTGTAAATCTTATACTATTGCTCATTTCTCATTGGATATAATTGAATGGGTTAAGTATAATTTGAAAAAGGTTTTTAAATTGTACTTGATACTGATTCACCCCCCTCTCAGTATCAACATGCCCATCCTATAGTGAATGCTCAATCTCTTTCCTCAAACCCATTTGGGTCTCTTGGTCACTCACCGAGCTATAATGTTCAGTCCATCCCTATGGCCTCTAGTCCTTTTTCCTATGGTATGTCAAATTTTACTTCATAGTTTTCAAACTCCATCCCAACTGTTGGCCTTAATGCTAGCATTGGACTTGGGGCTACACCTCATTATACTCCATTATCATTTGGTGGTTCTCATATCCCTCAAATGACTCCTAATATGGGAGGCATTCCTCCTTTTAACCTTGAGTATAATCCTCTTGCTTCTAGATGGAGAAACCAACCTAGTGAACAAGCTTATTCTCAAGTTTAGTCCTATACACTCACCTCCTTAGTGTTTATTCTAACCAACACGTTTGGCATTAAGAATCCACCTCTATCCTCCGAATTCAAACCCGAAGGAGGTCAGTTTCACACCTTGGGAAACCCCCAACCTGGAGCCACTACGCCTGGGGGAAAATTTTATAACCCCCATCAGAACATTCCTATTGGAGTGATGCCCAACCAACCTCTTATGAATCATCCTAGAGGAGGGTCTTACAATCTTGGACAGGGCCATGGTGCTTACCAAAACCATATATGGGCTACAGTTCCTCAAGCACAATCTTTCCAGGGATCTTGGGGCCAGATGTCACAACCCCGTCTCCCTTTTCTGGCCACGCTTAATATTACAGACTTGTCTAAGTTTATGAATGACCCTGTGTGTCATGATCCTACATGGCCCCCTGTCCCTACCAAGCTTCCTTCGGACATTCTAAAATTCAAAGTTAAGAATGGCGAGGATCTTGGTGATAATGTTACCCTTTCACCTATGGTGCTCCTCGAATTCCCTTAATTACGATTCCATTCGATTAAGATTATTTCAATCCACCCTCATTAGGGTCGCTGCAAAATGGTATATTGGGCTACCCAAGGGGGAATATGGGACCTTCAGTCAAGTGGTGTTACTCTTCCTTAACGACTTCCAATTGTTGGTTTGTTACAACATTGGCCTAGAAATTCTGTCAAATTTACACCAGGACACAACCACTCATATCTCAGATCATATCCAGGAGTGGAGTAGATAGAAGAGGTTGATTAATACCTTCATACCCCCGAACTTTATTTTAGAATGGTTCCTGAAGTCTTTGCAACCTCCTATATCGAAGGATGTTGCTACATTCAAGGTTACCACTAAGGAAGAAGCGATCTTCAAAGCCCAGCATTTAGATCTTATATACGCTCAGTCTGGGATGTTATACCATATTCTTTCGGATGCACCGAGGTCAACCTATGACCCTAGAAAAAATATCAGACCTCATGCTGATGGAATTGTAGGTCTCGCCAATGTAAAATCCACAAACTCGGTGACAAGCCATTTGAAAGAGTTGTCCCTAAATTAGTTTGTAGGAGGGCCAACTTCATTTGTGTCTTCCAATCCCACTCATTCGGTGGATGTACATTCCATTCAATCATCGAACGACCCAAATGGTAACCAACAACCAAGCAGGAATAAGAATAAAGGATGTAATAATAATCGTAAGGGTGGGAAAAATATATTGAAACCCAAGGAAAATGGTAATAATGAGAAGATGAATAATAATGTTGGAGAGGGAAAGAAAGAGAGGTGTAAGGTGAAATTTCCCTGTAAGCTTTGTACAAACGATCACATTACTCATTTATGCCCCAAAATTGTGGAAGCTGCGAGACTCGTATCTCTATCGCCCGTCGTGCTGACAAATCCTTTCCCACATAACTAGCACATGGCCTCAAGCTCCTCAAATGCTGAAAATGTGGTCGGTGAGAGTCAAAACTTGTCGTTGCAAGGCGGTGACTGTTTGTGTATCAATATGGTCAATGCTAAGGTTCATGTAGCCACTCAGTCTCATGATTATAGTTCTTCATGGGATATACCTGGTCTAGAATATCGTCCTCCTCCTTTAGAGACAACTTTATAGATCGAAAAATCAGAGCCACCGCCTCATATTCTAAAAGGAGTGCTCAAGTGCTCTGCCCACAATCCAAATGCTAGAGCCACCCATAATTACTCTATTTTTTAGGACCTGTGTCAAACCCCTTGTGCGATGTCGACTCTAGAGGTACTCCAGACGTGTCCTTCATAGCATAATTTCTTTCTATCTATTTTAGGAGCTCTAGATCCCAGTGGCTTGAAAGTTATCAAGTTTGACATCATAGATGTGAAGCCTCGCTTGCCTTACCATGTGGCATTCCAAATCCACATGGGGTACTCAAATTATACCATCAAATGTGTGATTGTTGATGAAGGCGCTACTACATGTGTGATGTCCCTGATCTATTGGAAAGCTCTCGGTTCACCAACTTTCTCTCAATCATTGACCATGTTGATTTATTTTGATAGTCGTTCCTTCTACCCTCACAATATTCTTCCTTCCTTTCCAGTTGAGTTAGGTGGGAAGATGGTAGAGGTGGATGTTGAGGTAGTTGATGCACCTCTTGATTAGAACTTGCTACTAGGATGCAATTGGACCTATGCTATGACTTTCTTTGTATCATCTGTCTTCCACACTCTTCATTTTCAACATGATGGGAAGATCATGATGATCGACCAGTTATCCTTTGCATATGCTAGCCCCAATGCATCTGTTAGACCGTCGATCCCTGTGGTCGAAAATTCTCAGCCAACAACTAAGAATATCAGTTTTGGCATGTATTCATCCCTTATTGGTACCTTCGACTTCATGGCACCGATTCACCATGTTTACACCATGTCCAGTAGGCCTATTTCTTCATAGAGGTTTGTTCCTTTTCGAACTTCCTATTTTAACGATCCTTGGACCCTACCTTCCTTGACTTCATTTTGTGAAGGTCAGTCACATGCTAGAATGGCCATGCTAATATTGGTAGTAGATATTGTGTATCAAGTTGTTCTTGACTCTTCCATCAATTGTGATCCTGTTACCTCTCCGACGGATGAGGAGGATCCTATTCTTAAGCCCATGTGGGCCACTTCGTTGTCTTATTTTCATGAATGCCTTGATGATAATTTACCCTCGGGTGAAGCATCAAAGCCATGAATGGTTCCGAAAAACCTTGGGATGATATGCATCATCTCTCTTATTTTCTCCCAGAGATTGAAAGAATCAAACAAGATGGCTTTCGATCTATTTTGAGTGATATAGTCGGTCAGGTTGTAGTTCCACTTGATACACAGAACATTTATGCCGAAGGAAATGTGGTGAGTATCTCTCCTACCTTCATGATCAATATCTCTCATACCCCTGGCAAGATTGAAAATGTACATATCAGTGCAGAGTGTTTGCCAGAAGAAATCTTGATCTACATCGAACTCTTCAAGAAATTTTGAGTTGTATTTTCTTGGTCATATGAAGAGATTCTAGGAATCAACCCTTGTATTGTCAAGCATGAGATTAGAACATATATGGATGTTAAACCTATTCAAAAACATCTTATAGCTGTCAATCCCCAGAAGTCCCCTGCTATTAAGGCAGAGGTAGAGAAACTGCTTAATGTTGGCTTTATCTACCCAATTCCCTTGACTAAATGGGTATCCAATCCTGTTCTTGTGAATAAGAAGCAAGGAACCATCCATGTATGCATGGAATTTCGTGACATGAACAAATCATGTCCTAAAGACAACTTCCTGACACCTTTCATCAATCATATTCTCAACGAGTGTGCGAGAAGTGAAGTGTTTTCTTTTATCAACAAATTTTCAGGATATAACCAAATTCAAATTAAACCTGAGGATCAACACAAGATGACATTTATTTGTCCTTGGGGTACTTTTGCATACCAGAAAATGCCTTTCAGCCTTAAAAACGTCATAGCAACCTTCCAAAGTGCTATGACCTTTGCATTCCACGATCTTAAGCACATAGTCGAAGATTACCTTGACAATATTATTGCTCACTCTCCTAAGAGAGCAGATCAATCTACGCACCTTCGGCTAGTTTTTGAAAGATGTCGTTATTATAGAACCCAATTGAACCCTCATAAGTGCATGTTTTGTGTTAGGTTTGGTTCTCTTTTGGGATTTCTAGTTTCTGAGACCGGGATCATGGTAGATCTAGTAAAGGTTGAGGCAATACTTTGATTGCCTCCCCCATGCACTATTCGACAACTTCAAGGTTTACAGGGGAAAGATAACTTTTTACGTCGATTTATAGTAAAATATGCCAATATCACTAAGGGTTTCATGCATCTTTTGAAGAAGGACACCCATTTTATCTGGGATGAGCGGGACCAGGATTCCTTCGATGCTTTGAAGAAACCCTTGGTATCAATGCCTATGTTGAAGTATCCTAACTACAGTAGGGATTACTTGCTTTATATCACTGCGTCTGAGGAGACGATTGGTATGGTTTTGGTTCAGGAGGATGATGAGCTCTGCGATCACGTCATTTAATATCTTAGTCGAAACTTATTCGATCCCGAGATTAATTATTCTCAAGTTGAAAAGATAGATTTGGATGTCGTTCACGTAGTCCAACATTTACACCATTATATATTTCTTTGGAAGACTACTATGGTTTTCAATGTCAATCGATTTCAATACGTCCTCACCAGGCGTATCATAGGGGGAAAACATAATAAATGGATTGGCCTTTTACAAGAATTTGATCTCAATTTCTCTTCTGTGAAATCCAATAAATCACTAGTCTTCATGGAGTTAATATCTGACTTTCCACGATTAGATGAGGATGTTATCCATGTTGATTCGTTTGTGGAAGAACACATTTTCCTTGTCTCGTCGTCCGAACCCTGGTATGGAGACATTGTTCTCTATCTTCAAACCATGAAGTTCCCTCGGCATCTCTCACAATATGAATGATGGTGTGTACGATACCAAGCTAAGAATTACACTATCGTCGGTGACACTTTGTATCATCGAGGAGTAGAAAATATCTTGCGATGTTGTTTAACACACAAGAAATCCAAGTCATTCCTAAACGATTGGCACAATGGGCTTGTGGTGGTCATCTATCCGGGCTTGCGACAACCTAGAAAATATTTCAAGACAGTTATTGTTGGCCATATATATTTAAAGATTATGTTGAAGCAGTTAAGAAGTGTCAACCCTGCCAGGTGTTCACTTGGAAAATTCTCTCGCATCCAACCCCTCTTCACCCAGTCATTACCATGGATACCTTCACCAAGTGGGGGGTCAAATTTTTGGATTGCAACCCAACTTCGGCTGGGGGGAATCAACACATTATCATGGTCGTTGACTTCTTTACTAACTGGGATGAATCCATGCCTACAGTTAAATCTGATGGTAAAACTATCGCCTTCTTCTTATTCAATCAAATTATTGCCTGGTTCGATATCCTAAGTGAGATTGTCACTGATCATGGCAGTCACTTTCAGAATGAAATGATGGAAGAACTAGCATTCAAGATGGGGTTTAAGCATGGTCATTCTTCCCCTTACTACCCCCAGGAAAATGAACAGGTAGAGGCCTTCAACAAGTCTCTCAAGACCATTTTGCAGAAAACTATCAGCTAGAGTAAATCTAACTGGCACATTATGCTATATCCCGTACTCTATGCATACTGAACCTCAGTCAAGACTGCCACTAATTTTTCCCCTTTCTAGTTAGTACACCATGTGGACTCGATATTACTTATTGAATGTGAAATCTCTTCTATTGAGTTGGCATTCGCACTCCTACCTGACACTTCTGATCTTGAGCAATGCCTTGTACACCTAGAGAGTTTTGACGAGTAGCATCGAGACACCTCTATGGATATTGAGGTGAAAAAAGATGTTTCAAGGTCCATTATGATAAGTTTTTCTATCCTCGTTTGTACGGTAAGGGTGAATTGGTCCTATTATATGATCAAGCCAAAGAACTGTTGGGGGCAGGAAAGTTTAAAGCCATGTGGCATGGTTCCTATATCGTGTGACGTATCTTAGAAAAAGGATCCTATGAGTAAGAATATTATGAAGGGAATATGTTGGCCAAGTCCAGGAATGGGCTCTACTTGAAAATATTTTATGCTTGAGCCCCAAGCTCGGGTGGAACTCTTTGTATACTAATGTAAAATAGTGTATATATATTTTCCCTTTCTTTTTGTCTTCAACTTGCTTATTGCATTTTCCCTTGGTTGGAAGATGTCAATGGAGTCTTCAATCTACTTAGGATTCGCAGATGAAGCCAGGCATCATACATGAAACTTGTCTTCCAATGCTTGGGTGGTTTACTCACCCGAGGGTCTACTGGTGTCTTTAGGTGGCGTATGCCTAGGTCCATCCACGAATAATGTGGCCGAATCTAGCATCGTTATAGAACTTTTCTGCGATGATATCTCACATGGTATTCAATATTTAGAGGTTCACCTGGATTCCAAGTTAGTAGTATTTCAGTTAAATGACAATTATCATGTGCGTAATCCTACTTTAATTTGACGATTCCTACATGTATGTCTTTTAGAACGACAATTTGATTTTATTACTTATTATCACATACCTAGGAGTTATAATTATGTATCTGATTCTTATGCTAATTTTGTTTTATATTGGAATTTGTCACACAATTAAAGAAAATAAAACCATCTCATCATTGTACACATTGTAATATAAGTAAAGTCGAAGATCCATGTTTTATATATATTTCAAAAAATATGATGTTTATAGTAAAAAATTGGGGCTAACACCCTCAATACACATATACACCTAATAATACAAGATCCACTACATCTATGCCTATGGCGCCGAATGTGTGTCATGATAACAAACTACGATGTTTGCAATATGCCAAAATATTCGCACCCAAGCTCTAGCCACACCAACCACTTATCGTTTCATGGCCTCCGACAGATCCTTTACCTAAACCATTGGAATCCTATGAGTCAAATGAGATAGGTTTCCCTGCACATTTTGAAGGAATCTCTCTGCTTCTCCTCCCACTGGCTCATCTCCCATGTTCCTTCGATGATGTCAGGGAAGCCCATCCATCCGCCACAAACCCACGTCTTCATTACACAAGTGTCTAGTTAGTACTTAAGCATCATCCAATTTTTTTTATTTTTTTTTATTTTTTATTTTTACTATACAAAAATACAAAAAAAAATGAAATATTTAAAAACATTTGACATACCTATGTCCCCATAGGCGGTCTGTGGTGGAAGTGGCATGTCAGGGTCCCCTCTGAAGTCGATCCTTGCATAGCGGTAGTCATCTAGAGTAATGACCTGTCACCTCCACCAGTAAAAGAAATCCTTATTGTAGGGTGTGGGCACCCTACCTCCCCCCTGTCGTCTCATTACTTTGGTCCACCGTGTCATGGATAGATCACGAGATCCTCTCGAAATGATCTCAACTCTAGGTCCCAAACCTGGAACCTGCTCGAAGAAAAAGATTCATAAGATAGAGGCAAACCCGAAGTTCCTCTTGTTACCCTGTTTTCACTTTGTCAACTGGCTCTTCATATTAGCCAGTAGTGAGGTACACCAATCATATATTGTGGGTCTCAAGGAGTCTACAACATCTAACATGAGTGGCCTCTATGCCTGGTGCAACGAATTCGATCCTGTGATCTTGGTCAACACGAGGAAAACAATCTTGAGGCTGAGATTATTTATCGCTCAGATGGGGAGTTGACTCCTGACCTTCGGGTCCCTGCTACACAGTGAGCATATATATACTCCTCTATCTTCATACCGCTCTCAAATCCCTGGGCCTTGAGGTTCACCACCTCGGCTTGACGCGTTAACAAAATCAAAAAGTATATATCCTCGACTTTATTCCTCAATGGTTTCACATCGAGTTTTAAGCTCTCACTGTCAGGATCCCAGTAAACCACAAGCATCTCAAGCAACCTCACCTGGGCCCTCATCCTTTTGAGTGCGCAAAATTTAAACAAGCCACATATTTTCAAGTCCATTTGGGCCCCTGGATCTCCTTCCACAATAGCATCTACCTCCTCATGCTCCCTTTCCCTTCATTCTAGCACCATCTTACCAGATAAAAGTCAATTTTTGAGTTAGTAACCATAGAAAACATTGTTTACGGACTTGTACGCAGGTTTTTGCATTCACAATCATGTATAGGGTTGAGTACATGCATATTTTATTTTACACAGTCGTGTATAACCTCACGTATAGACAACCCGATGAACTGTAGTCCGCGTACAACGAATTACTCAATTTGCTCCCTAATTTACTCAAATTTTGAAACTTAATTTAAAAATATAATCCACTAGAAAGGAAGAGGAGGGGAAGAGGAATTACCTAGTCCATACCGTTTCTAATTTTGTCATCCGATGCTCCCACAATAACCAATTGAATATTGGAGGTATTTTGGTCTAATTTTCACTATTTGGGTAAAAAGTCAAAATGACATAGTAATTTTTTGTTTTGTTACTATTTATCGCAGTTTTTACCCACTTTCTATAGTTTTGAGTCATTTTTTATTCTAATGGACTAATACAATAGTGGATTGAGTTGGTTTGTGTAGTTTTCACCAAGGATTCTTGCGGATTTCAACGTTATGTTGATCATTCGTAACCACGGGCAGGTATTTTCACTACGCAACATATAGGATAGGTATCCATTCCACCATGCACTTTTGAATTGTCCTATAAATTTCACTCATATGCCTTAGGTATGAACCCATTTGGTGCAACACATAACCTTCCATATGCTATAAGACGTGTCATTATCAAGTGGTAGAGTCTTACCAAAAATGGGGGCCCTAGTTAGATCCTTTGCTTCATTTGGTGCCCATGCAGGGTTTTTCCATAGGACCAGGAGTCCCTTATAAATAATACATGACTTTATGTTGAGCCTCATTTCTCACTCATAAACATGTTTCCTTATACCTAGAGGACTCCCAACCGAGTTAAATTTAATCTCTTTTCCAACTCATCTTCAAAAAGAGAATATATTGTCGAGTGAACTTGCCTCTTTCACACTCGTAAATTGGATTTGAAAGGATGTCTATTTGGTACAAGTTTATCCCTTTTTCACACCAAGTAGACTAAAGATCATGAAAAATGACATTTTTTGGTGCTAAGTTGTAATTGCATCTCATGCCCTTGCTTGCATTATTCAGCCTATTAGCACTTTGTAAATTATGTCTGGCTGAATAGACAGATGATAGAGGTAATTGTTTCAACCAGCTTTAGAGCTGAGGCACTAGCCTACTCAACTCAGAGAGGGCTCTCTCGTGTCACTTGATACATCTATGGAAATCAATGGCTAGAATTGGTTTGTTTTCGGGTTTTAATAAAGTTGTTGAAGAGTTGAAGATGACCTTTGGGCTATGGGGTCAAGAATGTAGGATGCACTTCCAAATCGTGAAAACAATCCAGAGGAAAAGGATAAATGAGGAAGTGACTTCTGAGTTTATGCTTGAAAATTTTAGATGGTATCAGAAGAAAAGAAACACACAACTATTATCAGAGCATTATAGTAATGAATTCTGAAATGGTTTAGAATAGATGAACATAGTCTAAATCATCAAGACGAGAGCATCGAATAATGAATTATGGACTTTTAGTTTCTCAATTTCTACAGAAGAAAGAAAAATGAAAATATGAAATAACAAGAATCACATACTATGAGAGAAAACGAGACTCATAACATCACCAATTAGAATCTTTCCATAAAAAGTCCTAAAATCTGCATCTAAACCCATGTATTCATTCCAGCCCCAAAGATTTATAAAGTTTTCTTGCACAGAGGGCAGGCTCTTCTTTTCTCCATCCTTCTATACTCGTGAGGCCAAGCATATATAGAGGAATTTCATATGGAATTTAAAACATTTCAACTTCCTCATAATTATAAAAACATATAGGAGTTACAAAAAGGAAGAACAATTGTATTATTTAAAGGGATCGTTAGTAATTGGTCTGTCATATCAGGACTCCCTTCTTTTAAGCCGAAATCTGTCCAAAACTATCTGAAATACACCAAAATTTTACCTGAGGATTCACCTCAGCTTAGCGATTTCCTCCTCCAGGGTACTCCACCAATCGGAATTTTCCTCGACACTCTCTATCATCTCGGTTTTGGCCTCTGATTTATTCCTTTTGATCCTCTTCTTCTTTGTGGCTGGGTGGTAGGTGTTGTTTGTGTGTTCATTTATGAAAAGATCCCTTATAACGAGGTTTAATATTACTCCCGACTATGTCTCAATTTTAGGTTCGATATGAAATTAAGTCGCCTGCATCTGCAAGAACCATCTTTCATTCTTACTTATTGACCTGCATGGTACCATAGCTGATAACCCAATTGCGCCAGACACCATTTGATGGATACTATCCATGCTTTCCAAAATTCGCAAAGACCTTGATTTGGCCACCCTTTGGGTTTACAGAATTCAAGAGCACAGGCTGAGCTTGTTTTTCTTACGCATAAAATGACAATTTCCCAGAATAGGATAAAATGATTCATATCTGAGATTTTGATGTTTTGTGTACTTTGCTCACGAATTACTATCATAGTAACTTGGTGTGCCATGCTTCATCAATCCACTTCGAATGATGAGCCTCAAGTTAGTTATGCAGTGGCATCCTTTTGGTATGTCATCCGGGAAAGTACCTGGACCAGTGATGTGAGGTGATCTGACCAACCACCATCTTCCCCGTGAGCTATTGGCATGACGTTTTGAAACATGTGACATCAAGGCCATAGGAAAAGTGGTTTTGGGAAATCCACCATCTCCCTCGATGCGTGTATAAGAGTGCCACGCGTTCCCCATCGAAGCCAAAGTAGTTTTCCCCACTTTGCCTTTGCAATGTTAAGTTTCGTGCTATTTGTTTATCCGATGTAGGCTTCGACTGTAGATCTGAGATTCTTCAAGATCGACGGCCCACTGAGCTACTCCCTTCCCACTTCCGCTACATTCATTCACACTCCATGAAATATAGTTGAGTTCCCTGAACTATCGTACCTCTACTGTGGTGTAACATCTCACTAAACTTCAGAAGTTTTTAGATCCCAATAAAAATTGTTAGGGTGATAACATTGGCTCCAACTGGGGATGCTATCCTCCCAGTGAGGTAGCAAATAAATCATAGACATGGTGCCTGATCCATGGGGTTGTTCCCCAAAACATGTGTGTGTCCTACTCCTACCAAGCTCTATGCATTGCTTCCAACTGCATGGGGGATGTCCGAGTGCATTATTGAAAATTGACTGCATCTACTACTAGAAAACTCAAACTGGAAAAATGCTTGACCGATAAGATTATTTTCACATCCCTACCTACCCTAAGACTACTGAGATGACCACTCACTTAGGTGATGCTAAAGTGCCAATGCAGCCAATCAAGCAATTGGTTTCCTGATTTTCCTTTCACATTTTTCTCAAACTGGTAGAAAAACGTAAAGGATGGCGGCTGAAAAAACAAATTGAATCCAAAATTTGAGCTTATGAATCAAGCAAATTCATCCTTCACTAAATACTGTAATAGGATGGCCATCGGATCTTTAAAATCACAAAAAATCATTTCTACCTGATGAGCAAAAACTGAAAGGCAAGTATCTTTCATCAGTGTTAGTTGTTTTTGCTCTATTTCTTCTATTTTGAGAACATCTTCAAATGAAATGGCGATGATAGGTTTGTCTTCTTGGCCATGCATATCAACAAAAATATTCATATATTCTTGAACATATTCAAATATGAAAACCATATAATATGCGCCAAGGTTATCCTCTTGTTCATCAAACAACTTTGATGTGGTTTCATTAAATTTCTGGAAATTTGTTTGAGGACAATCACTTTGACTTTCCAGTGAATAAATAGAAATAAGTTCCTGCTCATGCACTACTTCACAGTCCAGAGCTCCCGCAGATGGATTTTCAAAACCATGATTTTCAAATGATTTGAATAAAACCACTGCCTCTTCATTATCTTTCTATGTTTCTGATGGACAAATGGCATACACTACTTCATCTATGTCATTTGTTTCTTTATTGTTGGAAATTTCCATAGATGCAATTTCATAATCTTCATCCATGTCTATGTTGCTTAAAAATTTAACCACGATGTCATTCTCAAGGGAAGAGAAAATACTCTCAAACACCTTTTGTCGTTGAGAATCCATACTGATTTCAGGATGGAGAAAATGACCTTGAACAATACTTTCTGGAGCAACTTTTTCTTCCTTTTCAGGCTAATAGTTGAACATAGACTACAAATCTGAGCTGACATGACCCTTTATGTGATTGTCCATAGAATTATCATCGCCACTCTGTTCATTCTTGGAGGATCCCTGTCTTGAGATACTATGAATATTTTTCTTCAATAACTCGAAGGAAGAAAAACATAATGGTAGGGTTGTCCTACCTGATTTGAAACCGTCTTCAATTTCATTGCCAACATATGGTTGTATTTCAGCGCAAGCAATAGGGTCTCCAAGTGCATGAAAATAATGTTGTGACATCTTGTCATTCTACTCCATTGATCTAGCATGGCTTTGCATAAGCACAGATTCCTTTTCTTCGATGATGATTTTAGGATTTTCTTTCAGCAATTTGAAAGAAGAAAAGCATAGAGGTAAGGAATTCCCTTTAGCTAATTCAATACTTTCTTCTTTTTAATTGTGATATGCAGCCTGATTGCTTTCATTATACTGCTGAAAAGGAACATTTTTTTATAGAGAACATGTGGTTGATTGTTCCATGGGGTCAACATCGTAATCATCATATTCATCATATATAGGCAAATCATTAACATATGCCATGTAATCTAACAAAAACAAACTTAGAACATCAACCTATTCTTCAACAAGCTGCTTTTCACATTCATATTCTTGACTATATAAAAATGAATACATAAAATGATCATCCCTCTGCTCATCATGGAATGGATCAACACCTCCTCTTTCGACAAGTGGGATGTAATTTTTTGCAAAATCATTAACATTGGAAACTTCAAGAGGACCCATGATATTGTCAATTCTATGCTCACGATTCCAATCAATTATTTTCTATTCATAGAATACTTTCATGTTCTTGAACATTCAACCCATCATTTTGGGTTTGTTTACATGCTTGCATGTTGTGTTGAATGTCCTGAGCATCACTAAACATTTGTTGTAAGGACCTGGGTTTTCTTTCCATTAGGAGGAAAGAAAAATCTGGATGAAGAGCAGTTGTGTAATGGAGAATGGCATCAGCTTCAGGGGGTTGAATTTCTTTGGACAAATTATAATAGATGCTAGAGAAATTTCTACTGAATATATGAATAGATTCATTGCTACATCTTTTCAAGGTGTAAAACTCAGTGAGTTGCAGCTCTAAGGATTTCCCCTTGCCCAAAAATTTTAAAAAAAAACTTCTTCAATTCCACTCATGAGCTGATGGTTTCTGGGTGTAAGTGTTTGAACCAGTGTTTGGTGTCTTCTTTCAAGGACTGAGAGAAAAAACTCATACACACATCGTCATGGTCAATCTCGAATAAATATATAAAATGCTCAAACCCTTGAATGTGCTTTTCAACAGATATTATACTCGATTCTCCGTCGAACAAAGGTAGGAACTCATAGTAATTTGGAGGGAAATCATGAAGGGTTTGAGGTAGATTTAAGGGTATATATCTATGTCAGGCCTTAGGGGGTTTTGGGCCAAGAACAGTGGGAGAGACATTGGTCTAAGTATCATGGGATTCGTCAACTTGGTCATTGTCATTTCGTGGCCTAGGTGAAACCTTTTTATCAGAACTAGTGAGAAGGCGAGGGTATGCATGTGCAATGTATAGAGGAGGAAATATAATTTTAAGCCTTTCATGGTCATTATTAAGATACAATAGGTAAAAGAAAGTTCGTTTGGAATTTTCAAGGATGGAGCAGATGCAAATTAAAATGAAAAGTAAAATGCTTTGTAAGAGGTCCCATTTTGAGTACCTGTTTTCCCTCATGATGCCCTTCCTTGCCCCTGTCAAGGGGTTTCATCTTTCAGTGAAGTTCCAGTCTCGCGCTTGAAGTATTCAGAGCATGGTCGCCTCTTGAAAATTCAAGATTATTTTATCAGTGGAGTCGCCTTCAAACCGAAGTGGAGTCACAAGAGAAAGAATATAGCCAATGTGTGCCTAAGTGTCTGCCACTCTCAGACACTAGAAATCAACTATGTCGTTCTTCCTAGGGAAAATTTTTAAATTTTTTCCCCGACAACGGTGCCAAAATGTTAGCACTCTGTAAATTCTATCCAACTGAATAGATAGACAACAGAGGTAACTATTTCAACCAGCTTTAGAGCTGAGGCACTAGCCTACTCAACTTAGAGAGGGATCTCTCATGTCACTTGATACATCTATGGAAATCAGTGGCTAGAATTGGTTTTGGTTTGGGGTTTTAATAAAGTTGTTGAAGAGCTGAAGATGAGATTTGGGATATGGGGTCAAGAATGTAGGATGCACTTCCAAATCTTGAAAACAATCTAGAGGAAAAGGATAAATGAGGAAGTGACTTCTGAGTTTATGCTTGAAAATTTTAGATGGTATCCGAAGAAAAGAAACACACAACAATTATCAAAGCATTATAGTAATGAATTCTGAAATGGTTTAGAAGAGATGAACATAGTCTAAATCGTCAAGCTGAGAGCATCGAATAATGAATTCTGGACTTTTAATTTCTCAATTTACACAAAAGAAAGAAAAATGAAAATACAGAATAACAAGAATCACATACTATGAGAGAAAACGAGACTCATAACACCACCGATTAGAATATTTTCATAAAAAGTCCCAAAATCTACCTCTACACCCATGTATTCAATCTGGCCCCAAAGATTTATAAAGTTTTCCTGCACAGAGGGCAGGCTCCTCTTTTCTCCATCCTTCTATACTCGTGAGGCCAAGCATATATAGAGGAATTTCATATGGAATTTAAAACATTCTGACTTCCTCATAATTCTAAAAACAGCTGCGAGTTACAAAAAGGAAGAACAATTGTATTATTTAAAGGGGTTGTTAGTAATTGGTATGTCATATCAGGACTCCCTTCTCTTAAGCCGACATATGTCCAAAACTATCTGAAATACACCAAAAGTTTACCTGAGGATTCACCTCATCTTAGCGATTTCCTCCTCCAGGGTACTCCACCAATCAGAATTTTCCCCGATGTTCTCTATCATCACGGTTTTGGCCTCTGATTTCCTCCTTTTTCTCCTCTTCTTCTTTGCGTTTGGGTGGTAGGTGTTGTCTGTATGTTCATTTATGAAAATATCCATTATAAGGAGGATTAATATTACTCCCAAATCTGTCTCAGTTTCAGGTTTGGTATGAAATTTAGTCGCCTGCATCTGCAAGAACCATCTTTCATCCTTACTTATTGACATGCCTAGTACCTTAGTTGATAACCCAATTGTGTCAGACGTCGTTTGAAGGATATTATCCATGCTTTTGGAACTTGGCAGAGACCTTGATTTTTCCACCCTTTGGGTTTACAGAATTCAAGAGCACAGGTCGAGCTTGGTTTTCTTACGCATAAGATGACAATTTCCCAGAATAGGATAAAATGATTCATATCTGAGATTTTGATGTTCTATGTACTTTGCTCATGAATTATTGTCACAGTACCTTGGTGTGACATGCTTCATCAATCCACTTTGAATGATGAGCCTCGAGTTAGTTATGCACCGACATCCTTTTGGTACGTCATCCGGGAAAGTACTTGGACCGGTGATGTGAGGTGATCTGACCAACCGCCATCTTCCCCGCGAGCTATTGACATGACGTTTTGAAACATGTGACATCAAGGCCATAGAAAAATTGTTTTTGGGAAATCCACCATCTCCCCCAATGCATGTGTAAGAGCGCCACGCATTCCCCATCGAAACCAGAGTAGTTTTCCCCAGTCTGCCTTCGCGATGTTAAGTTTCGTGCTATTTGTTTGTCCAATATAGGCTTTGACTGTAGATTTGAAATTCTTCAAGATCAACGACCCACTGATCTACTCCCTTCCCACTTCCTCTACATTCGTTCACATGCTGTGACATATAGCCGAGCACCCTGAACTATCGCGCCTCTACTGTGGTATTGCCTCTCGCTAAACTTCAAAAGATTTTAGATCCCGATAAAAATTGTTAGGGTGATAACAGAGCCTATAAGTTAGTTCTCTCTTTGTGTTATAAGTCATTTTCCTTAGCATTTTTTCATCCTCAACCAAGAAGAGCCTCGTTTACATCCTTCACAATTTTGCACCCTATACCCAGGAGGGAAAATTCCCCCGAGTGTCCATCTCCCGCATGCATTGCCTTGCATTGAGCATATGTATGTTCCATTGTTGGAACTATTTTTTCTTATTTGTGAAACTCATTTCCTCCTCTGTATCATAGCATTCATTTGTCTATGAAAAAAAAAAAAGATGGGTAGGAAGGGAGTATTATATTATATTGGCAACAGTTGCGTCACCTTTGAACAGAGCACAAATTTATTGAGTCCATTTCTCATCATAATTTTGGGTTTAGCATAGCCTTAGGAAGATAAGCTCGTTACAAAGATTTTCTCTACCGACTGGTTACTCTTCCAGTACCTAGGGAGAATTTCATTGATGCCTCCTGCATCTCATGGTTTCATCATTGAGTATATGTTGTCAGAGTCTTCCATATGTCTCATTCTCTTGTTAAAAGAAAGTCTATCAACCTATGTCGGCCATTCCTCAGAACTCTTTACTTTGCATGTCGTCCATACCCTCAGTTTGTCTTAGAATCACATGATATTTTAGTCCTATTTGTTATCACTCCAAGAAACCCTTTGTGGTTGTAGACCAAAGGTGCTTGGTAACTTAAGAAATGGATGTTTTTGTATTTGTAAAGGTGGATCAATGGGATAACTCAATTCAGCTAATAGCATTCAGACATCAAAAAGGTAAACAAATAGACAGTGCTCTCCAAGATTGGTTAAACAGCAAAATAGCTTTCAGTGGATGAAGAAAAGACTGTTCATAAACCAGTACAAAGTAGGGTCGAATAAACAACTTAAGAAACTAATTATCATGTCATGAACCAAACAATAGGATAACAACTATTCAAGGTTTGACAACAAGATAACAGTGAAGAAGAAATATGAAAAACTGATACCAAAATGGAAAGGAACCTGTGATCTGTTATTAGCAATGAAAGTCTGAGTACAAAAGTGTATTACAGTATCTAGAATCCAACCCCCCTTTCCTATCAAAAACAATGTTTAAATAATAAAAACAACACTCAAACTGTTTTGATTTTGCTGGCAGTACAATCCCATAAAATCATACAAAATAAACAAGGTAGCAAATAGAATGAGGAAAGGATATCAAATCCTTTAATTCTGGAAATATATGGTTCTCTGTGTAACTGAAATCCTCTTTCGAAGGCTGCCACATTGATTCTCTGCCTCAAATATTTGACACAGATATGAAATTATCTCTACCATAAAGCCTAGGAATCTGGATTCTCATCAACGAACTGCTACCTAGTTGTCGATTATGCCTAGAAGATTAGTATACTCTTCCTTTTGGCTGCCATCTGTTCATTTTTTGCCTTGATATCTGCACTAGCCTGCCAACAAATCCTGAATTTTCTCATTGGATTTCTTGAAGATAACCTTTTGACCCAAAAGATCCTCTGCTATTGAGTACTCTTTAGATTAAAGGTTTTCCTCTTAGAATGTTGAAGATGCCAATTTGCTGTGAATTTGATGATGCCACCTGCACTTTCTTCCTTGGAGATGAAGATTCCTCAAATTGTTGAGTTGGCTCATACCTAGTTGACTAGTAATATGAAGCCTACTCCATTTCTTCTTCTTCTGAATTAGTAATATTTATGTAGACTTTCTTTGACTGGTCATCATCGTCCCTTACATGACATGGTTTTTTCCCACATTTTTTTGTGCTTCAAATCTTCGAGCTCAGGTCTCCCTTCGCTCTGTGGTGGAAACGATCTTTGTTTTCTCTTGTAACGGTCGAGACGGTTGTTTGGTCATTGGAATTGGGACAGAGGAAGTAGACCCACAACCTCCTTTTATTTTACGGATCCAGAGTATACAAAGGGGTGAGCCCTGGATCTGGCTTACGAGAAAGAACCCTTCCAACAACAAATGCATCCCATTTCAAGTCACGCTCTTGGAGTTTACTCATCAAAAGGATTTTGATGAGTCGATGGAAATACATCATTGTCTGAGATTTGGTGCACTTGAGAGCTAACACTACCATAGTGGTATAGACAGGGATTTTAGTTGTAGCAACACCAAGGGCAGCAAGGTGGCGTCCAAATTCCTAAACATCAAAAAACAACTGCCTAGTGAGAATTAAACACCTTCTTGCATGTGTTACAGCGATGTATATATTTTCCCACATCAAAATTATTCTTCGGCCTCCTCCTCCTTTTCTTTTTTTGCATGATTCTCACTTCTTCCTCAGAGCTCGAGTCTTCAATACTCCCTTGAGATTCCAGGTTCGAAAACAACGGAGGCTTGGAATCATACACAGACTCTTCAGTGGATTCTCTTTCACCGTTAACCCTGCCTGCAAGCATGAACAACAAATTCACAGTATCTCTATCATTGGCTTCCACTTCTTTACCGTGCCTTTGCCTCTGACTCTGCCTCTTCGGCTCCTTGGAGCTTCTGTTTCTCGTGACAGACCAGCTCCCAAACTGATGAGTCACCAACCCATGCAGATCTTTTCGGTGTCAGAGATATTTCCATCTGATGAATCTGTGCCAGCACCTCTCAGGGTCCTTTGAGTACCCTACCATATACATTGTAATGAAGATTCTGTCTTTCTTGCCACTGTCACAGGTTCCCATGCTAACTCATTATACTGTGTGGTAATTATCTCAGCTGTGGATTGGAGAAGTTCATTTCTTGTCTTTTCTGTCAAATATATGGTAAGCTCTCCCTCAAGGAATGCCTTCAAAGGTTGAAGCATGCTAGAGACATATGGTGAATGGAAAACTGGAAGCGACTTGTTTGTCATTCTATATGTAGCAGTGATTCCCTTAAGTTGCCTCAAAACCTCAATGGACTTTTCCACTACTGCTTCAATCATGACATCCATTATTATAGGCACAAAATTTAATAATGCTTGTGAGATATGGAGAATGCTTTGTTTTACTAGAGGAAGAACTTCATTTGGACCAGACAAAAGCAAATTCATTACATGCTCCAGGTAAGGATCATTAACTTCTTTCACAAGGAGGTCTACATCACGTCTCACAAAAATGAAATCCTCTGGAGTTTGGAGTTGCAACGAGAGCCCATTTACCACCAATGTTGGAACTTGGACCTCCCCTTTTATGAGTAGAAAGCCCTATTGATAGCCATGTTGAGTACCTTGAAAGTAACAAAATCTATGGAATATAACCGATAGCCCACAAGAGTTGCAAGAGAAAGCAGTTCACAAAGGATATGAGAAGAACTTCCAGCATCGTAGTATTGACCAGTTATGCTAACCACCAGTTTTGGAGGAATGGGAACTTCCTAGAACTCTTGGTCAACAACCCACCTTTCTTTAAAATGCTTTCACCAGCGCACAATCCTGTTTCACCAACGCACAATCCTGTGGAAAACTCCCTTTAGCTGTTGGAAGTTATTACTTTCACCAGCGCACAACTTTGCGACAAAGCTTCTTTGGATGTTTGAAAGTTATCACTTTCAGCAGTGCACATACCTATAAGATATGCTCCTTAGCTGCTGAAAGTCACCACTTTCACTAGCTAACATTCATCTTTTAAATACATGTTATCTGTTGAAAGTATTTTATGAAAAATTTAAAGAGAAGACCTTTATGGGTCATCTTATTTTTAAAAAAAAAATCAAAACCTAAATTTTGCATCTAGAAAAACTCAAAACCAATTTGAGAAAACTACTAATAGCCATGTTATCCACCACAAAATACGACCATAGGGACGGGTTCATTTTGGGAGCTAACAATTGGCTCCAACTGGGATGGGCGTCTCCCTGTGAGGTGACCAA
>CBVK0100413116.1:0-20079 GCA_900067695.1 Picea abies | reverse complement strand
TATATATATATATATATATATATATATATATATATATATAATTTAAGGTGTACATTATTTTATTTATGGCTCACATTATAATATATTTTTGTTATTAACATTTTTTTTTAATTTCAAGTGTAACTCTATTTTAAGCATTGGGAATTACAAGTCTCCCTCATACTATGATATCTATTAGTGAAATAAGAATTTTTTTAGTTTCAATTGCTTTATATGTGTGTGTTATTGATTTTTTTTAAATGTCAAGTGTCAACTCCATCTTAAGCACTGAAGGAATTACACATCTCCCTCAAAGTGGGATAGCTATTAGTGAAATAAGAATTTTTTTAGTTTCAATTGCTTTATATAGATTTTTATTTTAATTGTTATATATATATATGAAATATTTTTTTGTTATTGATATTTTTTTCAAATTCCACTCATCAACTCCATGTTAAACACCGAAGGAATTACACATCTATCTCATACTAGCATGTAAAAAACATCAATAAGAATTTTTTTACTTTAAATTGGGCTCTCTATCTCCCTCTCTAAAGTTCATATAAAATTATTTCACTTAAAGTTGGAGATTGAAATATTTTATTTATAGATGAAATTGAAATATTTTTTTTTTATTAATATTTTAAATATTTTATTTATAGATGAAATTGAATTTTTTTTTTTATTAATATTTTTTAAAATGCCACAGGTCAAACTCCATGTTGAGGAGGGAAGGAATTATACATCTCCGTCATACTTGAGTAGAGAAAATGCATTTTGGTGCAATGAATCAAATGGAATAATTCTAACTAATAGTTAAAATACACAACATTGAAACAATATCTCATATCCAATCAAACTATTAACTAATGAAAGAAACCCAACTAATGATCATAAATTCACAATAGTGATGTCGTGTTAAGAAGGTTAAAGGGATGGGTGTAGGTGTATTATTACTCATCCAATTAATTGGTTAAGGTAGTGGAAGAATGTATGGTTGTAGAATGTGGTTTACATGGATAAAGCAAATAGTCAAAGAAAATAGTCAAAACACTATAATCACACAATCAATTATCACAATAGAGAATAGATAATTCACCCTAAAAACCCAAATGAGAAAATTAACATTTGATGGATTCTATTCATGCTCAAGAATTGTTAAAAATGCAAGTTATACACTCTCAATCAAAGATTTCATGTATTCTTACTCATTATAGTGTTTTGCATATTTTTTTGGCTTAGAAACAATGTTTGTTCATTGTGGATAAGTTCAAAATTCCCTTTGTCCCGATCTTAGAATATACTTCTTCTTTTCGATTCCTTTACCTTTTGCTACTACCCATTCTTCTTCCTAAGCTTCATTTTTCATCTATGTTTGGTTGTTTTGCATCAAGAAAATATTCTTTATTATAATGTTTCCTCGAAATTCCAACCATCAAGTGATTTGTTTTATCTTCCTAGCGCCTTTGGCCTTAATACAATTGACTTCAGACTTTGCTAAGGATTCCTTTTTTACAAGGTTTGGAGGGGTTATTATTTCATATCAAGATTGGCCTATCATTCAATGTGTTCTGTCTTTGGTGGTTCTCACTTTTAAAGTTTGAGGGAAATCCCCTAGATAAATCCTTCCAATTCTCAACATTGGCAATCTTCAAGAAGGATGTTCACTCCATTAGTTATTTGTTTAACACCTTGTTCTGAAATTAGCTTCCTTGTGTCGAGCTTAAATAGAAACATGGATAAATTCATTATGGAATGTATTAAAGGGGTCATTCATGATGATCTTATGCTTAAGATAGGCCCATGCATTGAGCATGGTTGTGAAATTGATAACGAGGGAAAGTCATTACCTTCTCCAATTGAAAACCATCCTTGGGTTATAAGTGGCTTTGCACAAATCCATCCCTACATTGCTACCTAAATAAGTTATGGTGCCTCAAAATATCAATAAAGTTAACATGGTTATTTTGGCTTTACAATGTCTAGATACCAATTTCAACACCTAAGAAAGTATTTGTGTATCATGTTCAACAATGAGAGGTTTTCATGTGGATGAAAGGTTGTCTTACCTAGGTATGAAAAACATAGGCTATCTTTAATATAGATGAGTAGAGACTAACAATCATCTTCTTTGGTTTTTTCCCATAACCAAGTCTCTATGGACCTAGGCTAATTCTATGTGTTATCGGTACCTCCCATACTCTTTATCTGGGAGAGCTTCCTATTAAGAAATTGACTACCTTGAACCATTAAGTTCCAATCTACTTGGATGCTTGTTAAAGTCAAAATTTGATATTAGTAGAAAGGAAAAAATGTAATTTCTTTAATTCAACATTTCCATCTTAAATCTTTTCTTAGTAAGATAACCCACTAACTTATGCCAACCTATCTTTGTTAAGCATGGTACATATGTGATAGCCTACCTATCTTTGTAAAGCATGGTACATGTGTGGAAATTTTGGAGATATGAAACATGCCAAATAACTTCTACCATTGTACCATGAGAAGGGGACCACCTAGTCCCTCACAACCCATTTTAGTAATTTCTCACAAAAATGACAATAGGCCCAAGCATCTAATCCTTACGTAGGTGTGTGAGAGGCACTATCTCCCCAACCCGACCTAGGAATGACAAAGAATTCTCGACACAACCATTGGTTGTTTCTCAAAGATATGAAAGACACCAATGATAGATGGGAGCAGAGGTTAAATTTGATGGGAATTTACATTTAATCTTCATATATAGGCAACTTTAAAATCTGCAAGTCATTGATGACGTTTACTTAATTTTTAAAACCGTCAAATTAATGGATGGGATAAAAAATTACCTATATCCATGTGTGTGTGTGTGTGTGTGTGTGTGTGTGTGTCTTATATATTTATATATGACTCTAGATCTGAGATATAAAATTGTAAGCATTTATGTAGAAAACAAAAAATAAAACAAGCCAACAATCCCATTGGTTGAGACTTTGAGGTACTGAGTCCATAGTGTTGCGACTCTTGAGATGAGATGATATTCCAACTCCCGAAATAAGAATAGAATATGACTACCTCAATATGAGAATCAGTACCTGCAATGGGTCTTTGGGCGTGCTAGAAAAATGTCAACTCCATTTCAACTCACATCATGCAAATTTCAATCCTGCATCGTGCACACTAAAGCCTGAAGGTTAAAGGTGGAGAATCACATCATGCAAATTGCAATCTAAGATTATGTTGAACCCTCAAGCCTCAAGGTTGAGGTTCACATGGCATGTCCACACCCATGGGCCATCAGCATGCTATATAAAATATGGATTTTTTGTTTTATTTTAAGAGTTTTTATGTAGCTTCTTTAGTGTTGGCAGTAGAGGATATTGAAGCTTGCAGGTAAAACAAGTCATCATTAAAGGGTAAGACAAGAGTGCTTGTCCTAGTTGTTGATGTTTTTAAATCGAATTTCACTAGAAGCACATGGCCTAAGCTTGTGCTACCACTAGATGATTTGAAATATAGCCACTATGTCCCATTCTTGATTGTTGTGACCATTGATCACCCTCACTTTATATCATTGGGTATGTGTCTATACAAAAGTATTAGAGAATTGTTGTTATAATAGAAGCATGATTGTTGATTATATTTGTATTCTTGACATTGCTAATAACAACAAGTTCTACAATGCTTATTTTTCGATGTGCTATGGACATCTTCCCATTCACAACAAAAGTTGTTCTTATATTCACAACAAAAACACACATATAATAGATAATTTTCTTTTGCTTGACTAGTAGAAGTGCACATCAAATTTATATGGGAGCCTTTGGAGCCACTTGATATTGACCCCAGTTTCTACTTGCAAAGCGCTTCTAGCTGATGACTATGTGGTGCCAGTGTTTTGGTTTAAACTAAACAGAAATGTTGTCATTATGATTTTTTTGTGCTATGCTTGAGAAGACTTGATTCCAAGTCGTTGTTAAATAAAACTTAAATGCAAAAATAATAATCAAATTTTTATGTTTGTTCAATTTGAGTGCACATGGGGACAAAAGCAAAATATCGTCAAAACTCACGAGAAAGTGAATTTTACACAGATCGCCATGAAAGTGAGCACCACAATGTTGCATCGATGAGTCAAGCATCAAAGTACTTCTTCCAGCTACAAGAATCTAGTGTCATTTAAGTTTCTTTCCCAAATGCGAAAGGAATAATTATAAATGTTACCCATCTAACTAAAATTGATCCTGATCATGGAAGAAAACTCTTTAAAAAAATGTATGGTGTCCGGAAAAGACTGGACCTGCTCTGATGCGATGAGTCAAGCATCAAAGTACTTCTTCCAGCTACAAGAATCTAGTGTCATTTAAGTTTCTTTCCCAAATGCGAAAGGAATAATTATAAATGTTACCCATCTAACTAAAATTGATCCTGATCATGGAAGAAAACTCTTTAAAAAAATGTATGGTGTCCGGAAAAGACTGGACCTGCTCTGATGAGAAAGAGAAATGTTCCACAAAATAATAATAAAAGCATCTGTTATCGTCGTACTAAAAGAAAGCTAGATCTCTTGATTCCCTTTTTCCTATGCCGTGAGGGAGACATAAGTTGCTGGACCTTCCAGTCCCTCCGTTCTCCTTCTTACCGTAACCTAAACGTTATACGTGTTGCCTTTTTCTCAAGAATTTTTTCTGTTGAATATTGTCCTTTGTCCTTCTTCAGTCACGTCAGTATACGTGATATGCATGCAACTGCGGCCAGAGAAAGGGTGTTTGGGTGAACAGTTTACAAGGAAAAAAAACTCAAACGGACTTCTAAGATAATGAGCGGGCCTTCGTACAGATAAACAAGATTGAGGTATACTGCACCATTTCTATGTGACAGAAACGATCGAATATGGACATAAAAAACGAATGAATGGAAGCGCAAGGAGGAATGAATATATGATTGTGAGAGACTGAGGGCATCTTCGACAGAAAGAAATGACACGTAAACGACGTAACAAGTAAGTGGTCTGTAACAAGTAAGTGGTCTGTCTCGTTGTACGTTTCGCCTTTTATAATTTTGTTTGATCAGACAGTAATAGTATCATGGTGAATACGTAATATACAGTTTGCTAAGTAGCATTGAATGCAGGTAGATTATAGGTTTTATAATTTTGTCTTATCAAACAGTAATAGTATCATGGTGAATACGGCAAGTAATATACAGCTTGTTAAGCAGCATTGAATGCAGGTGGATTATAGGTTTTATATTTTTGTCTAATCAGACAGTAATAGTATCATGGTGAATACTGCGAGTAATATACAGCTTGCTAAGCAGTATTGAATGCAGGTGGATTATAGGTTTTATAATTTTGTCTGATCAGGCAGTAATAGTATCATGGTGAATACGGCGAGTAATATACAACTTGCTAAGCAGCATTGAATGCAGCTGGATTATAGGTTTTACAGTAATAGTATCATGGTGAATTACTGACAGTAATATACAGCGTGTTAAGCAGCATTGAATGCAGGTGGATTATAGATTGTCCTATTTGAAAGTAAACTCAGATTGGACCCTTTATGATCCACTTGCTGCAGCATTCAATGTTGTTTAGCAGGCTGGATATTAGTCCACTGGTAAATACCTTTTGACCTTTTTTAGATGATTTCTTTTGTTTGATTTTATTCGAGGAATAGTTGAATTTGCAGGTTTGAATGGCTAAATTTATATAATCAAAATGCCTCAAGTGTTTTTCACCAAACTAAATCCATTTCTACATTCTATATTTAAAAATACAATTTAAACAATAACAAAAATATCCAAATTTACATTAACTAATTCCTTAAAAAAACCAAAAAAATTAAAAAGTTTAGCCAACCCCAATACACCGATTACAGAATATCTGAAGTTACTTAGCGGGAGAAAGAATACGAATAGCAATTGGTTTAGTCAATATGAGAGACCGATAAGACAATCCCTCTGTTTCTGTCTGTACTGCAATCAATGATGCTTAGTGGTTTAGTACGTTAAATATCAGACCGGGAATATTACTGTAGACTCACTTAAAAGTTCAAATGAAATGATCATATTCTTTGGACACATTAAGTTCGAAATATCCCATGTTTTAATGTTGGTGAAAATAATGAAATGATCATATTCTTTGGACACATTAAGTTCGAAATATCCCATGTTTTAATGTTGGTGAAAATAATGAATGAGTTCTTTAGCAACTTTCAAACAAAGTCACTTTGCTTTGGCAAAATGATAAGTGGTAAAAAAGGATTTACCATGCAAATGATTTTATATATTATGGAAAACAATAAAGATTAAATAGTAAAAAAGTACTTACCATTGAAATGATTTTATATTATGCAAAACAATAAAGATTAAATTTCATCTTCTTTGAAAACAAGACTAAGGAAAATTGCATCGAATGCCTTCAAAACCAGCTATTTTGAACGAGATTTGTGACTCGAAATGCCCCCAACATAAGGAAAAAAAAATAACAATAAAATGACTAGTCATTTGAACTTATAGATTTAACTTTTGGAAAACCTGATTATGTCATGTTGTCATAAGAGATTGTGAGAAAAGGAAGAAACCAAATGGATGGTTTATTGCATTTATTATTTTTTAATGGTAGTTTCAAAAATATTTATTGTTTAAAAAAATTATTTAATATTATTTATTTTGTTTTTATTTAGTAATAGTCATGTTTTAGGTGGGGACATATTCACTTTAATGAAAAAGATAGAATAAGATGTATTGTCTTTAATTTTGAGATTATAAATTATTAAATATTTTTGGATTTGCTATATCTTTCTCCATGATTCTCTATAGATGTTTGGGCCCCAAACTTTAATGAGGAGAGTCTCTAAGAGGAGTTTCTTCTTATCACATAGTCAAAGGTTTGATGATTTATAATTATTTTCATGTCCATAATAAGCTATCCACCTTCCATTTATCATTTTCCCAATGTTATAATTCCAATTAATCTAAGCCTCTTGTTATGAAGGTTGATTATGAAATATTTATATGGAGTAGTTTCCTCCAAGTTATTGTTTTCATACACAAAATTAGCATAAGTGGTCTTTTTGGATTTAATTATCATAACTTTCACATTCATACACATACTAGAGAACCACTAACTATGTATATGTCAAAAAAGGTAAGGGTAGGGGACAACCTTGCTTAACTCTTATATTACAATTCATTTCTTCTTACCATCTCTTAGTGTTTATAAACTTGGCAATAACATTCTCATACAAATTTTTCACAACATAGAAAGGAACTTTTAGCTCTTATAATCTATTCCAAAGGTAAGGCACTATGTCAAAAGCTTTTCAAAAATCAACAAAATAATACAAGAAATTGATTTTATTATTGTGACATTCCTCCATAATGATCCTAAGCTTGAGAAGATGGTCCATCCTTAAATAATAGCATTTGGTGTGGTCTTTATATTCTTTTTCATGACTTTCTAGTCACAAATTGATCTTCTTTTCCAAAATAATTCCACTTAACTTGATTAAAAGATACTTTTATCATAATAATTAATAATAATAATAATAATATACAAGTATTACAATGTTATTAACAACATATAATGTTTTCTTAACATATGTGTTTTAAAGATACTTTTATCATAATAATTAATAATAATAATAATAATAATATACAAGTATTACAATGTTATTAACAACATATAATGTTTTCTTAACATATGTGTTTTAGTATGTTCTCTTAATATTTACATTCCCTAAATTGAAATTAGTGATTGTTAAAAACAATAATATTTTATAAAAATAATTTATTAATATGTTTATATATTTTAATAATATAAAAATCTTTATAAAATATCAGTGTAAATTTTCATATAATGTTAGTGTAAAGTTTCAGATTGTAAATGATAAAGGTATTTTCATTTGTAAATGATAAAAATATATACAAAAGAATGATAGTTAAAAATGATAAAAACACATACAAAAGAGTGGTAGTTATATCTGGAAAAGGAAAGTACTCTTAAATTTGAGGACAAGAAGTATTTATTTCAGTTTTAATGTGAAAAATTAAAAGAAAGAAAATAATTAATCTAGATAAATAAATAAATTTACATAAATTCATGTTAATCTAAGATTGTTTTTAAAGCAATATAATTTTTAATCTAGTTCTTTTAATCTCTATCCATACTTAATATATTTAAGGTTAATAAGCCATGGAAAATTCCTTCACAATGTACTAAATAATATCCTTAATTCCTTCTCTATAATCCAAACTTTTTTTAAACCCCTTATCAAAACATATTTCTTAAGTTTTCACCAAATATTTTAGATGTACATTTTCATACAAATATTTAATTACATCTTTTGTTTGTTGGTTTTAATATATTATCTATTTTTCACCTACTAATTTTCATCATGGTTTATCCTTCTTCATCCTTCCAAAAAATCACATTATTTTTTTTTAACTCCCACATTTTTTATTAGTCAAAATAGCTCATACTTCCTTCTTCCACACATATATAACTCTAAATTATATATATATATATATAACCCAAAAATTACAAATCTATATATTACTAGAATTTTAAATCATTAATATGAATATAGAGTTATGGTATTTTCTAACTAATGAAACTCCTATGGATTAATAGAGGTCTATGCTAATGTATTGCATCATTAGTCTAGATATTAGGTGATACATGATAAATGTATTACATCATTAATCTAGACATTGAGTGAGACATAAGAAGTTATATTTTTTGTATTTAGTGAGAGAATTAGTTCTACTCTTACTAACATACATAAGTTTTATGATTTTCCATGCTTATATATATATGTGTGTGTGTGTGTGTGTGTTTCATTTTATTTGTTATAATTTTAATACATTATCTTATCTTATTCTTTTATTGCATATCTTTTTATTTTAGTATTTTCAATATAGTATGAAAATTGTGTATGATTTATGGAGATTCTCTACTAATCTTAAAGATCCATGAATCTTTTTATTATTATTGAGTTGTATAATTACAAATAAACAAATAGAATTACTTAGATATTGTTAATAATTTAGAAGATGATATAGTTTAATTGTACAAATATCTTGAAGATTTATGAGAAAGAATGAACACTAAATTGAAAATCAAAAAAAAAAATTAAAATCAAAAAATGATAAATATTACTAAAAATTTATCTATTATCTTAATAAGATTTTTTTTAACAATCATTTTTGTTTTTAAAAAAATATATATTTGAACTCTTGAAGATACTCCATTCTATTTATATAAATTATCTCTTAAAAAAATTTACTTAAGTTAAAGTTTCTTATAAATAATAATAATTATTATCATTATTATTATTCCTCATCTCAAAACAACTAAAACCAAAATGGGTGGTGGTATCTTTTATATATATCATCATCCTTCTTCTAACATAAATTATGTGAAATTTAATAAAAATAAATAAAAATACTTTTTTCACCTTCATATGAAAGTAACTAAAATTGAATAATAACCTTATATATACACCACTGTCCACAAGAATTATCTTATCTCAACTGCATCTAATGGCCTCCAAAACCAGAGGATGGCCTTATACATAAGTATCACTACCCACCTGAATTATTTTATTCACAAATTCAAGAAAGAAAAGAGACAGAAAGATACTCTTTCTGCTCATGATAACCTAATTGTCAAAATTAGGTTGTGGCCTCACCCACTGAAAGGAGGCAGAAAGAGTATCAAAATTAGGTTGTGGCCTCACCCACTGAAAGGAAGCAGAAAGATACTCTTTTTGTTCATGACAACCTAATTGTCAAAATTAGGTTGTAGACTCACCCACATGAATTATCTCAAAGCTCACTTATGCCCACTTTAACATGTACTGGAATAAGTTGAAAAAGTCATGCGCATATGCTTTGTTCTGATAGAGTTTAAAGCTACGCATATGAAAGTTCTGATATGTGGCTGCTTTGTGCATATGCTTTGTTCTGACATAGTTTAAAGCTACACGTTTGAAAGTTCTGATATGTGGCTGACTGATATGCATGTTAAGGTAGACATCTTCTCTCATCACATACGCAGAGGATTAACTCCAGTTTAGCAGAAAGTGAAAGTGAAGCTTGTAAGAAACTAAAACCGATAAAAGTAACCAGAGCTTGCTGTATATTTATTCTGTTTTTCAGAGAGTAGCGTACTGATGCTACGTTTACCTATCTATCTCTTATTTACATTTGGTGTTTCCAAGGTGCTGGTCATTGTGAGCCCCACCCTACAAAACTGCCAAACAACAGCAACTATGCCCAGTACAAACACTACAGTGGATGAGGGATTATCTTATCATTCTCTATTATTTACTACATCACATGGTTCTTTGTATTATTTCTTATATAGAGTAATTTAAGGTAACTTGTGTCCATGAGGTGTAGATTAATTGGTTTATGTAGGGTTTTGTTTTCATCACGTTATAGGTTTAAATCTCATGAAGAGGAGTTGAGGATGGAAGCGAATTAAATTGTCTCATAAAACATTTATAGGTTTAAATCTCATGAAAAGAAGTTAAGGATGGAAGCCAATTAAACTGTCTCATAAAACATTCAAACACAACCCAATTTCACATAATCCTGGAAACAACATCCCACCCATAAACAGATTATTTTTCCATCCAACATTAGGGCAACTTACACTCAACTTCACTTGAAATAAAAAATAAAGTTAAGGTAGCTTGTATTCCGTCCATTTACTTTGCTTTTCTGTCTGATCAGACAAAGTATAAAGTGAGCAGCGTATAACAAGTCGCTGCCACTTGTTGGTCGACTACGCCCTTATTTGTTACTTCCTGAAGTAGAAGATGCCATTAAGACCATCAATCATATATTCATTCCTCATTGAACTTAAGGTAGCTTGTACTCTGTCCATTTACTTTGCTTTTCTGTTTGATCAGACAAAGTATAAAGAGGGCATCGTATAACGAGGCGCTGCCACTTGTCGGTCAACTACGCCCTTACTCCTGCAGCAAGAGATGCCATTAAAGACTGTCAATCATATATTCGTTCCTCCATGAACTTCTCATACATTCTATTTTTAAGATAATATTCATTCGTCTTTTGAATGCACACAGATATAGATGGAAATGGTGGAAAGGACAGCACAATCTTGTTTATATATTTGAAAGGCCCACCCATGATCTTAAAGCTCTGTTTGAGTTGTTTCTTTCGTGGTAAAGTTCTCACCCGAACTACCTTTCTTCAGTCGCAGTTGCATGTATCTCTCAATCACGGCATAAGGAATCGAGATCTCTCTTGTTTTAGTACGACGATGAAGATTCCTTTATATTATATTGCGTTAGATCGCGTATGATCATGATCGAATGATTCAATTTCAACTTTGGATGGCATCTGTATTTCTCCCTTTCACACCGGGAAGGAAAGGAAATCTCACACACTGTATTCATGCAGGAGGAAGATTAAGTGGCTGCATCTGTATTTCTCCCTTTCACACCGGGAAGGAAAGGAAATCTCACACACTGTATTCATGCAGGAGGAAGATTAAGTGGCTGCATCTGTATTTCTCCCTTTCACACTGGGAAGGAAAGGAAATCTCACACACTGTATTCATGCAGGAGAAAGATTAAGTGGCTCATTGATGTAATAATGGGGTGCAGGTGCTGGCTTTGTAAAATCCACTTTCTCGTGAGTTTTGACCTCCTTTTGATTTCGGCCATGCTTTTGCTTTTGGAACTAAACTTTCATGTGCAGTCAGACTTGGAATAAAGCAATATCTTTTATGCTGGCCATGTCTTTTGAATGTTATCTTTTGGGCAATTTAACAAGGCTAAATTAAATATAATCACTACCTTAACAAACAAGAAAATTTAATTATATAAAATTGCAATTTAAGATACAAGAATTTCCACCGGTTTGATGAGGCATAGATTTTGTTTATTATTTATACCCCACACAAGATATTATGCAAATGAAAAACAAGATCAGTATTCTTTATATATATATATATATATATATATATATATATATATATATATATGCTATGAAGCTTTCTTTTGGATAATGTAATTATGAATGGTAATCATAAATATAAAAAATAAACATAATTTTTTTAATTATATATATAAATAATTATGAATGGTAACCATAAATATAAAAAATAAACATAATTTTTTCAATTATATATATATATAATTTTTAATTATGAATGATAACCATAAATATAAACAATAAACATAATTTTTTCAATAGAATAGGTTGGCAATCATGGGTAATTAAAATTTTATTTAATAAATAAGTTGGAATTGTCAAAAACATTTACAATTTTAATATATTTTTTATAGTTTTATGTAATTTTGGGTAGTCAATGATTGGAAACTTCTTAAGATAACTGGTATAAATTATCAATAATATAAGTATTTAGTACTAAGTTTATGTCAAATCATTTTTTCACAATAAATCTAAATCCTATCAATATTTCACACATTATTAGAGTTCTACCATAATCCAAGTTTTGTATTTGATGGAACAATGTTCTTTGAGATTTATCCAATTATGAATGGTTCACTTTCTCAAAAATCAATTACAATCTCAAATCATAAAAGCTTTAACTTCTTATGTCATTGTATTCCAACGTTTAGGAGCAAGTTTGCTACATGATGATATTGTTTAGTGGTGCAAGATTGCTTAAGGTTTACCAAAATAAATTACACACAATAAACCCTTAATAATGGTGCATTTAATGGTATAGATATGAATGTAGTTGGGTGTGGAGCAACCTTGAAATTTTACATTTAATTTGAATGTTTTTAAGTGTGGTTGTGGAGAGGGAGTAAAATTGTCAAACCCTTAAATTTTATGGGTTAGAAAATTAATTATTCGTCATTTTCTCCTTATAAAGATACTCTATAAACCAACCCTTATATATAGGAGAAAGATAAAAAGTGGACAATTTCCTCCTTATAGGGAACCAACTATTGTATAGAAGTTAAAAACTAGACTAGATACTTGGGAGGTAGGTCTTGCACTCTCCCCACCCAGATTCAAATTCCCAATGAGACCTTGGCTAGTTGTGACAAGGCTAGAAGGATAGGTGCCCCCATGAGTGGGACCCCCCTCACGGGTGTGTCTCCAGATGTCTTGGTCCTTGTTAAGTCATAAGTTTCCTACTATGTGGACGAGATAGTTGGGAGGTACATCTTGCACTCTCCCCACCCAGATTCAAATTCCCAAAAAGACCTTGGCTAGTTGTGACAAGGTTAGAAGGATAGGTTCCTCATGAGTAGGACCCCCTTCACATGTCTCTGGATGTCTCGGTCCTTATTAAGTCATAAATTTCCTACTAAGTTTTGGCTTGCAAGTTGTTGACACTGACATAAAGTTTATAGTAACATTGAGTTGGATTACTACATATTCCCCTAGATTTTATAAAAACAAAAATAAAAATAAAATAAAATGAATAAACTCAGAGAATGATTATTAATCTCTCCACCCAAATTCAATTCTTATCAATAACATTTAAAAATAAAAATAAAAAATACCTTAACCTCCCTATATTATTATTTTTCCCGCCTTATATTATTCTATTATTTTTATATTATTCTATTATTTTTCAAGGCCTTTTCTATTAACCATGACATTTAATTGGTTGTAAGACCGCTTCTATTAACCATGAAATTTGAATTGGTGGTTTTTAACGGTTGAAATAGACTTAATGATTTTGCTAAATGGCTTCGAGGATTTGTGATTTTCGTTGTTTGATTTTCTCATGTTTTATTAAATAAATTGAATTGATTTATTCTTGGTTTAAAGTTAGTTTCTTTTTATTTTATTTTTTTTAAGTAATGTGTAGTGTTTTGTACTTCGTTTCTGTTTTTTTGGGGTTTGGGGTTTTAGGGTGGTTGTATATATTTTTAAGGTTTTGTGAGTTTTATAAAATAATATCCTATTTTAATAACTTTGTGATTTTCGTTTTAATGGCTTTGTGATTTTAGTTGTTTGATTTTCTCATGTTTTATTAAATAAATTGAATTGATTTATTCTTTGTTTAAAGTTGGTTTTTTTTTATTTTACTTTTTAAGTGTTGAGTTGGTTTCTTTTTATTTTATTTTTTTTAAGTGTTGTGTAGTGTTTTGTACTTTGTTTCTGTTTTTTTGGGTTTAAGGTGGTTGTATATATTTTTAAGGTTTTGTGAGTTTTATATATTAATATCTTATTTTAATGGCTGTGCACTTTTTTATGAATTTTTTTTACTAGTTTTATTTATTTTTTTATGTAATTTTATTAAAAAAAATTTGGCATTTAACTAAAAAAAATTAATTTTTTATTATGGATTTTTGTGAAAATTTCACAAATTATTGTATTGTATGATGGTAGCTTGACACATAATTAATACATTGTAATTATGTCAAAGTTTTAATATATAGTTTGTGTACATTGATTAAGGTTATACTAATGATGTCAAACTTAATGTTGTTAGAGATTTGATTGATAAGTAGTGCCTCGACATTGAACATTGTTGTCGAACATGTATAGAGCATGCAACATTTTTCAAGCATGCTCTTTCTTTCTCTATGTTATTCAGCTCATAGAGGCCAAGGATCTCATCGATGGTGCTAAGCTATAGCCAAAGCGAGGGTGGTATTTCCCTTCCCATTGCCTCTTCGGCAACCAAAACGTCTCCTCTAACATTAGAGTTTGGAAAGCAAGATTTGATTCCCTCTTTCAAGAACTTGAATGGTATTTCCAATATCCTCCAATACTGAGCAAAGTGTGTCCTCGGTAGTGCCTCGAGTACAACACCTTTATCTTCTCCAAGTTGTTCTAGACTCTAGCTTCATAGGGTTAGGCATTCAATATTTTATGATGCACTTATAGACATGGTTGGTCAAACCTTGTGGCCAAGCTCACGTAATCAATGTAAAAAAGAGAGAATGAATTACTTACTATCGGCTCAAATAATAAGGGGGGTATGCCAACACTTCCTTCCATCCCTTGTGTTCATTGATTCCATTAAGCTTTGGAACCAATTGCCCAATATTATCTTTGAACCAAGTTGTTCAAATGTATAGCATATCAATTTTGCTAAACAAGTAAGTAGATCTACCTACAATGGTTTAATCTAAGAAAATAGGTAAAGGACCTTATTAGAATAGTAGGGTGTTTTCCACAAATTCTTATCATTCGACATATTTTAATAATAGGGCTAAAATTAGGATTTGGAGCCATTATATAAATAGGTAGGGGATATTTGGAAATTTTTTGGAGTTGAATCATATGTGTCCGGCTTGAGTTGAATTAATGAGGGCATTCAATCTGCCTAGATGCAGTTGTAGACATGGTTTATCGAACCTCATGGTCAAGCTCACGTTATTGATGCATGTGATACTAGGGGCGTTGGTAAGATGTCCTTTCTCAAAATAATTTACAACACCTCCAAGAAAGAGGTCAATGGTTTCTTTGATGTCGTCATTTGGTTTACAGTTTCTTGGAACTTTGAGATTGAATAATTGTGTGCCTCCATCATTGATCAAAGGCACCATCAAATGCTAGCTAAGACCAACTATGTTTCTAGAGATAAGTCGTGTTCCTCAAAGGGCTATAAATTTTTCCAGAAGTCATATCTACAAATTTGTCCTAAATCTAAGAAATTGTGGGATATTTTAGGTTGGCATATATAAATTCAAAGTGGTAGGGTTAGTAGTTGCAAAGACATTTCTCTTTCCCAAAAAAACATAGAAGGGTGAAATCACGAAGGTGGGTTACACTTTCGTGACAATTTGGTTTCCGAAATTTCGAAAAACCTTTTTTCAGCCGAACTAATTTTTTTTTTCGGCCGAAAGATATTATTTTCGGCCGAACTATTTTTCGGCCGAATCATAAAACAAGCAAAAGTGTAACCCACCTTCATGATTTCACCCAGAAGTTGATAAAATCTATAGGATAGTAGAGAGGAATCGCATAGGATTCTATAGTCATTCCCATTAAATGTGTGTTCTTGAAACACTGAAACTCAAGTTTATTTAAACACATGATATATTTGAGGGAGACAGCCATTATGTTGGGTATTTTCAAAGAATTTTGAACCAATGTAGATCCTTGGACTTAAACTCTAACTGCTAAATAATTCCTTATAGGGTTATAAAGTTCAAATGATGAAGTGTATTTCTATATTGGAGATGATTAAATAGATTAATACATTTTCCATGTGAGTGCAACTAAAATATTCTAGAACCATTTTTTAGTTGACTTAGGTCGTCTTATATAAAATTGATTTAATTTAGAATTTTTTATTTTTGAAGGGCCTATAACTAAAATGTCAGATTCTCAAGGACATGGGAAAAGGGTATTCCATTCTCATCTCGTCTATTCTCAAAGATACTCTTGCACATTATTCCCTACAAGACCCATCCAAGATATGAATTTATTAAAGAAATCAGTATGTATTATTTTCAATGTTCATTATTTTCCTATGTGTGTTATAGGGAAAACTACCTATGGACTAAGCAATCAAACCCTCAATGAGTGGGGGAGGCTCACTAACAGACAAAAGGATAGATATCATATATTTCTCTCCTAATACTAACATGCATGTTAAAATAAATGAGAAGGAAGAAAAGAACTTGATTCCAGATGATTTTCCAAACTATCTAGCAAGTTCCACTTGATCTCGCTCTAGCTTCAATGCTTCATCAAATAACCCGTACAATCAACCAACAAAAAACACCTACCTCATTCCTCATCAAACAAATAAAATAACTTGCATAAAGAAAGTCTTAATCTAATTACTCAAGCAAACTAGAACAACACAAAAGCTCATTAAATATGCTAAAAGATAGATCTATATTGATTTATGAGATATTTACAACAAGAATGATACATTGAGATTCATTGTTGTACTTTTAGCTCCAAGATCCAAATTCCTCCTCCTTAGCCACAAGTCTACCTCTGTCAACTAGCACAATCCAAGAACTATATCGCAATGAGATAGCCAACTGAATGGTTTAATGCAATCTCGCCTAATCTTTGATCACACTATGAAAATTGATTCCCAACTCTCTACAATGGTAAAGTCACAACCAATAGTTCTTACTAAAATTCTCTAGCATGAGGACGCTTGTAATAGACTCTCTTCCATTTCCTTTGGTTCCCTTACTTATAGATTCTTGAGGACGGGATAAAAAGGTTGCATGGAATGCATGGCATGCACATGTGAGTCGTTCACAACTCTCACGCGATATTTGGAGTTTTCCAACTCATAGTTTTTTAGCTTTCCTCATGAATTTATATTTTTCAAAACTTTAAGGTGTGGCCACGGGTTTTCTACAGTAAATCTACAACTAGTAGCATCTAATATAGGAGAAAGCCATGGTCAACCACTCTTTTCTTATGAAAACACATTACCTTCATGTCCTTTTGAAGAAAAACAATTTTTGTGAGAAAAAACATCTTGGCATAACTGTGTACTTTGGCTCATTACATCTATATTGGCTTATGGTGCCAAATAGTGTTATAACATATTCCCCCTGATATATTAGATCAGAAGAGGAATCAATGGCCAAAATACATTACGAATAATGGACATTGATGTGTGGCTACTAATGATTGCAAGGAAACCTACCATCGATTTATGCAAGTCCTAAGGTACTATCAAGGTTTCTAGACCATATTCCTAGATAATGTTTTATCATTGATAGGAAGTGATCTATCAAAAAGAGGGCATTGAGGTATCCCATGTCAATCAACACGAAACACAAACCAAGAAGGTTTTGTAAATAAAGAAACCACAGAATACATACTGACATAAGGAAGGCCAACGTGAATGGCCAACAATACTGTAAAATGACCAACCCATGCTCAAACTTACCTTTAACATATGGCACAATACAATGAGGACATGGGCAGCACTGAAACTAGAAGGACCAATGGTATAATGCAACAACATAGAAGGCATTGAAGAATTATCCATAATGATTAGAAGGATAACCAATTAAAGGAGTGAAAACTCAAACTCATGGTACGGCTCCTAAGGAATAAATCCCAACTATAATATACTAACACAAACAAGTACCATGTTCAAGGGTAACAAATATTGATGGATGCCACTCATACTGAATCAATAAAGATCAATCTTTGTAACTGCAAACTGACACCTATGTGGAAACACTACTTCTCAACCGATCAATATGTTACTCTATACTTTTGTTATCTGACTGCTCTGAATCTATCTCTGTAAACACTTCATACTGCTCGAAAGATGGTTCTCTGATCTGTAGTGTCTACTACATGGAATCCCCTTGTTCAACATAAATATTCACTGGGAGTCTCCAAGGCGGATGGCTCAGAAAAATACTCGCTTTGATGTAGAGTAATCTTCCTCTTTGTGTGTAGAATCATCATCTCTCTGAACTCTGATTTCTTCCTTTGGATTGATCTTGCACTATAATTCCTGAAAGTACAATCTCTTGAACCTGGTCTTTATTCACTTGTTCTTATTTTCTTTCTCATACTACTGCAAATTATTCTATCTCTAGGACCTGGTCTTTATTCACCTATTCTTCTTTCTTTTCATTTCTTCTCCAAACATTCCTATATCTAACATATTTCTTTTTCCCTTTAGATTTGTCTTCATATTGTACTATTTCCAATCCTGAGAGTATGACTTCTGGGTGTCCTTCATTCATCTAATCTTCCTTTTCATGTTCTTGTTTTCTTTTCCAAACCTTCTTATATCTGATATAAGTGTTCTTTTTCAAACAAGTATCCATCATGCTTATACAATTACGAGCTATGTGTCCATCATTATGGCACTTGTAACATTAAATTTCATGTGGGGGCACATAAGTTTTTCTTTGTTGGACATACTATCATTGATGTCAACAGTCAGTGATGCACATGAAGCTCAGGAGGGTTAGCGAATGAAGATCAAAGCTCAGAATAGATGACACGATGAAACTCAGAAGGGAAAGTGCAGTTCAAGTCAGGACCGTTGATATGCAAGCACCAGATCAACAGCAGGGATAGATTGTGGAAAGAGAAAGGGTAATTAAAAAGCGTGGTATTCCCACTCCCGCAATCAGTCTAGACCATTAGATTACAAGAGAAGGATCGTTGGAGGATTAGTTAACGATCAGATCAAATCAGGATCGTTGATACACAAGCACCAGATCAACGGTAGGGATAGATTGCAGAGAGAGAAAGGAGAATTAAATAATGTGTTATTTCCAATCCCGCAATTAGTCAGGACCATCAGATCTTATAGATTCAAAGATCGACGACTGTGGTTGATCCACCAACAATCTCACAACTTCAATTGTTGAGTTTGGGTGATCGGCTAAAACATGCACAAGTTACGGTTCTGCAATCCACATTGATCGTCGATGGTCACCCATCAATAGATATACAGTTGGCATCATTTCCACTACCAACGAGCAGTGCGAAGCTCGACAATAGTTTTAAACGTCATGCTAGTTGAGGACCCCGCAATCATCTTTGATCGTTGATCTGCTTCAAGACCATTCTCGACCGATGGATCAAGTTTAGTGGAAGGATAGGATAAGCAAGGAAAAAGGGATGAGATTTTGAATACCCAAATTCTTGATAGTCGTTGGATCACTTTAAAAGTTGAAGGACAGGATAAGCAAAGAAGAAGATTTGTTGGATTTAAACCAAGGCAAATCATCATCGTAGACAGATTAAGTCATTGATCTAAGATCATGATCAATGAACAACATTTATTTAGGGTTAAAAGTTGTGAGGAGGTTACACTTCGGGGAATCTCACTTCGGAAGAACTGGGAAGTGGAGAAATCGAATTACCGAAGTCCTGAAGGTCGAAATTCTGAATTCACTCTTAGTCGTCGATCTAAGATACATTTTAGATAGTATTTTGACTGTTATATCAAGGATATGAATATGTGCCACATCGGGATATCTACATCAGTAGACCACGTCAGCAAGGACACATGGCACAGTCAAATAATGACAAGTTTCAAGATGAAATCGACAGTTCAGGTACGTGTAAATCACGAATCTGAGTGACACGTGGCAGCCACTCAGCTCGTGCCATGTCAACAAGTGATGTCATCAAGTTACGTCACTCCGGGAGTTTTACTTCGGGAGTTTCACCACCAGCAAATGA
>CBVK0100413115.1:0-20079 GCA_900067695.1 Picea abies | reverse complement strand
TCTTCAAGGGTTGACATCAATGACAACCAACCTTAATCAACATATATTTTCCCCAAATTTGTAGTAACATATCATGCCAAATAGACATGGGAGCCTAGCAAGACACTAACAAAGTAAAAAATGGAAAGTTGCAGAAACTTAGGAAGAGTTTTGAGACAATTCAAATGAAGGATTCAGATTATATGGATCATTTTGTGACCCATGTCACGAGCATCGTGAATCAACCTATCACCCATGGATAAGGAATTCAAGACAAAAATGTCATTGAGAAGGTACTTCAAAGCCTTCATGATAAGTTTCATATGGTCGTAGTCGCCATAGAACAATCAAAAGACCTGTCAAAATTGATAGTTGAAGAACTCATGAGATCTTTATTAACCCATGAAAGTAGGTTCAGTTGAAATGATGAATCTTTCAAGAATGCATTCCAGTCTTGGGACTCCATAAGTAGAGTGAGAGGTCGAGGGAATAGAAGCAAAGGTAGACGAGGTAGAGGTCACTCTCAAACAAGATACAAATCAACTTCAGAATGTTTAGAACATAGTGAACAGTCGGAACAACCACAAAGACACTCCAAAACCAAGGGGGGAGAGGAAGAAATTTTATTCAGCCAAGATGGAATGACAAATCAAGGATGTAGTGCTACTACTGCAAGAATTTAGGTCACTATGAAATTTAATGCAAAAATAAACAAGCATATCTAAAAAGGGGTAGAGAAAATGTTACCAAGACTAAAGAAAGAACATCTAAATAAATGTTTTTTTCATGTCAAGTTACAAAACAAGAAAGAAATAATCATGATCTCTAGTTGTTGGATAGTGGTTGCAACAATCATATGACAGGTAAGAAATATTTGTTTTCTAGTTTATATAGCTCTATCACAACTAAAATTAAATTGGGAGATGATTATCAAAAGAAAGTCGCAGAAAAGAGTATAATTTATGTTTTAACCAAACAAGATGAAAAGAAGTATATTCATGATGTTTATTATGTTCCTAGTCTTAGACATAATTTAATGAGTGCAATCCAAATGAATGAAGATGGTTATAAGGTCATTTTTGAAGTTTCCAAGTGTACAATCTTGGACGAATCACCTAGTAAGAAAATTATAGACACAATACAAATTACCAAAAATAGAATGTTCCCTTTGATATTGATCAATGTGATTTTGTCACAGTTATATTCCCAAAATGTATCAATCTTAGATGAGACTCGGTCATGTCATCTTAGATATGGTCACTTACCATTTTGCAGTCTTAGTATTTTACAAAAGAAGTCTATGGTCAAAGGTTATCCCATTATAAATGAACATAAAAAATCATGTGAGAGTTGTATTTTGTCCAAAAACCAAAGGGATAGTTTTCCTAATTCTTAATATAGAGAAAAATAATACCTTGAACTGGTGCAGAAAGAACTTTGTGGTCTAATGAAAAATCAATCAATTGGAGGAAACTTTTATTTTCTAACATTCATTGATGATTTTAGCAGGAAAGCATGGGTGTACTTTATCAAACACAAATTAGAGACATTTGAAAGAATCAGAGAATTTAAATCCTTGACAAAGAAATAGAGTGGGAAGTACATCAAAGTACTGAGATCATATTGAGGAGGTGAGTATGAATCCAAGGAATTTGCAATATATTGCAGGAAACATGGAATAAAGAGATAGTTTACCACAAGATACACTCCAAAATAGAGTGGAGTAGTTGAGAGGAAGAATCAAACAATAATGAATATGACCAAAAGTATGCTAAAGGCCAAGAATTTGTCAAATGAATTATGGGGTGAAGTAGTGGCATGCTCAATCTGTATTTTAAATATGTCACCAACCAACAGTCTAAAATATCAAGTCCCTTAATAAGATTGGAGTGATATGAAATCTAGTGTTTCCCATTTTAAAGTGTTTGGTTGTGTAGCTTATGCACATGTTCCTGAAGAGCTAAGGAGAAATCTTGATGATAGAAGTGAAAAATGTATATTTGTGGGATATAGTGAATAGTCTAAAGCATTTAGGTTGTATAATCATATTAACAAGAAGTTGATAGTAAGAAGAGATGTGAAATTCCAAGAAGATAAAACTTGGGATAAGAAAAAAAGTGAAATACTTGTAGAACAGATTCCTTCTATATAAGAAGATAAGCAGGTGGAATCTATAGCACAACAATCTTCTACACCAAGACTTCCAAGATTGCAAGTACAAGTCCAAGGAGAACAAACAAAGCACAATTATTCTTCTTCATCTAGTAATGATTCAGATCCCACTATAGAAAATCTATGGAACCAAAGAACAAGAAGCTTGAGAGAAATTTATGATCAGAATGATGACATGGATCAACAAACACACTTTACCTTGATATCGTATCAACTGATATACTTTGACGAAGCAATAAAGGAAGAAAAATGGGTTGATGCAATGAACAAAGAAATTGAAATAATTGAAAGAAACAACACATAGGATCTTGTGGATCTCCCCACAGGTAAAACTAGAATTGGAGTTAAATGGGTGTATATGACAAAATTCAATGAGAAAGGAAAAGTAGAGAAGCATAAGGAAATACTTGTAGAAAAAGGGTTTGTTCAACAACATGATATTGACTATGGAGAGACTTTTTCTCCAGTAGCACGTTTGGATACTGTCAAAGAAGTTTTGGGAGTTGCATCTCAAAAATAATGGCCATTGTATCAAATGGACATTAAATCATCCTTTCTAAATGGATTTTTAAAGGAAGAAGTTTATGTGGATCAACCACTAGGATTTCAGATCAGAGGTAAAGAGTACTAAGTGTACATATTGAAGAAAGCATTGTACGGTTTGAAGCAAGCTCCAAGAGCTTGGTACAGTGGCATCGATACTTATTTGCTCAATAATGGGTTCAACATGAGCAATAATGATCCCACACTTTACACCAAAAGAGACCATAGAGGAAATATTTGATAGTTTGTCTCTATGTTGATGACCTTATTTGTACATGAAATTTGTTGTTGAATGAATTCAAAACATCCATGCAAAGTGAATTTGAAATGACTAATCTTGGTCTCATGAAATATTTTTTGGGAATTGAAGTTGAGCAATATGAAAAGGTATTTTTTATCTATCAGCGAAAATATGCCATAGATATTTTGAAAATGTTCAAAATGAATAAATACAAGCCAACAGATACACCAATTGCAACATGTACAAAATTGAGCAAACAAGATGAAGGAAAAAAAATTCATTATACTTCGTATAAGAGGCTTGTAGGAATACTCATGTAGCTTACAACTACCTAGCCATATATTATGTATGTGATAAGTTTAATTTCCAAATTTATGGAGAATCCCAAAATCTCTCATTGGAAAGTTGGAAAAAGAATTTTGAGGTATATTGCAGGTACAATAGATTACGGAATTTGTTATTCTACTTCAAAAGATCATTCTCTTGTTGGATATATAGATAGTGATTTTGTAGGTAGTGTTGATGGTATGAAAAGTACTTTTGGGTATGCATTTATGTTTCGTACATGATTTATTTCATGGGCTTCTAAGAAACATCCCATCGTCACTATTTCTTCAGCAGAAGTAGAGTATGCGGCAGGAAATTCAGTGCCATGTCATGCAGTTTGGTCGAGAATGATCCTTAGTGATCTTGCACATGAAGAAAATGAGCCAACTCTTATATGTTGTGACAAGAATTTAGAAATTGCATTATCTAAGAATCATGTGTTTCACCGCAAGAGTAAACACATAGACATGTTATCATTTCAGCCACGAGTTTATCAATTATGGTACCATTATTCTACATTTTTGTGGTCAGAATGAACAATTAACAGATATCTTCACCAACACTTTGGGAAGAAATACTTTTGAAATTCATAGACAACACTTAGGCATAGTTTGTGTTGATTTTTGTAATGGTCAAAATTAAGGGGGAGTGTTAAACAGATTAATTCCTCCATTACTTCTTTGAATAAATATGATAGAGGATAAGCATATTAAATTCAGATAAAAGATAGGTAAGCTTGCACTTAATAGGTAGGTGAAGTATGGAGTGTTCTAGAGAACTATCTCATAGTATGTATTTTGTAATTTCAGTTTTATGTGTATGTGGAGAAGATTTGAACAAATCCATAATTATTTTATGTGTGTATTCTTTGTTTACTGAATGGTTTCCTCTTCTTGAGCTTGAACAATTCAGTTGGTAGAAAATCGGGGTTCTAATGTGGCTAGAACCACCCAAAATTAAAGATCCATGTGATTTTTCTGATAGAAATTTATATGTGGTAGATGTGAGTCTATCCACCAGCTATATATATGCACATAATAGACATAGTACATATGGTCATGTCACTAAATTTAAAAGGAATCAATCTTTACATGATAATTAGATACATAATATATCATATCAGAATGTGTAATACAAAACCACCTTGAGATAAGTTGCATCTCTTTCTGATATTTGCATTGCAGAATATTGAAGTCCATTTTCGCCAAGTCTAAAAAAAATTGGTTGACATTGGACCTAAAAACATAAGTGGAAAACACAGATTAGTGTATTCACAGCAATTAATGAAATTCAAGATCATTCTTTTACTTATTGAAATTCAAAACTTATTGACAAGGTCAATACTTGAGCTATGAATTATTTTTTTATATATTTTGATAAAGTTCCTAGCCTCCCATGTCAGCACACTGCAATGCCACTGAAATTCCAATGCATATTTAACTTGGAAAACACTAACCAAGTAATACTTATGTTGATGTTAAGAGGGTACATAACATACATTAAAATAAAAAAAATTAGTGATGCCAAGAGAGTGAATATGACACAAGAACGTTTAAAAAGTGTTTATAGCTTACCTCACTCAAAAGGATTTGGTCGATGTCAATTACAATATCTCTTGTTAAAACCTGGTTTAGATACTTTGTTTTGAATGCCTTTGCCTCATCCATGACTCTTTATCAAGGAAATGAAATGTTTGAAGCTCAAAATACTGACAACATGCTTCTCACTCATTTATTAGCTCTTCCTTGTTCTTCTTCACCACTAGAATTGTAGAAGAATTGGTCGTTTTCATCCTTGAAATTCTCTAAAACACTTGTTTCATCAAGACATGATATTTTTTTAAAATAAAAGTAATGTATCCAATGTTTGTATTAAATTCATCTTAGGTGATTTCAATTTAATGTTAACTGACATCAAGGGTATATTTTAATCTAGATGAATCAATTCAAAGTGATTAGTTGCAAATACTAACTGAGGAAATGTTATATCAATGCATTCAGAGTGACCACAATCCCAAAGATGTAGAATTGAGATATTTGATGAGGGAATCTCTTGATCCCAGTCTAATGCCTCTTTATTTCCAACATCTGATCATCACAAGTGAGGTTTTAATGATCAAGGAATGAGTAACTATTATCCAAGAGAACATGATACTCATGCATCCTATGAAATGTAAATCAAATTCATGAAATTCATGTGTGACTGTATAAATTCTTAGCCTACAAATGTAATCCATAACTACTTTTATTTCAGGTTGAAAATGTCGATCAATTTCCACAAATTTGATAGTACACTAGTAGAAAAAAGATAAATTTATGACTAAAAATTGCATATAAATGACTAAGTTTAGTCACGTGACTAATAGTAGCATATTTTTAGACATATATAACGTGGCCAAATATATGACTACAAAAATTTTGTCATTTATTGGTTGTTTTGGTTGATCGTTTTGGTGGTAACTCCAGTCATTTTTTTAGTCATTAATTGTTGTTCACTAGTCATTTATTTGGTCATGGTAGTCCATTATTTCCGTCAACAAGTACTAAATTTAGTCATTTGTATTATATATTTCCCTCAACTCGTAGTATATTTAGTAATTGTAATAATCATTTTTTTGTCAATGGGTAGTATATTTAGTCATTGTAATCAACATTTTCCGTCGACTAGTAGTATATTTAATCATTTTTATTCTCTAATTTATATCCATTGGTAGTATACTTGCTCATTATTATAGTCATTGATTGTCATGAACTGGTCATTTATTTAGTTGTGGTAGTTAGTTATTGTCATCAACAAGTAGTAAATTTAGTCATTTGTATCAGTTATTATCATCAACTAGTAGTATATTTAGTCATTTTGATTCAATGATTTATGTAAATTGGTAGTGTATTGATATAATGTTTATTAGTTGCATAATCATTATATTTACTACAAGTTTAGTAGTAAATGTCCAATTATATAATGACATGAATAATTTTTTAATTACCATAAATTAATTGTGTAATGAAGAAATAAACATAGTACTAAACTTAATTTAAAGCATTAAATAACTTAGTATTAATCTTAAATTAAAAAATTAAATAAAAGATTAAAGATTAATTCTAACATGATCATGATAAAAAAACTAAATTAATCTAACATAAAATCAATCCGAGCATGCAAAGACACCATAATATAATATCCATGAACAATATACATTCAAACTATTGAATGTACAAAAAAACAAATTAAAACATACAATATTGCAATTTAGATGAACTGCAAGATGATCACACACACACACACACACACACACACACACACACACACATATCAAAGTCCACAAATACACCATAATAAAACATACATCATAATAAAAGATCCATGAACATTAATATACACTCAAACTACTACATAAACTATTTCATAAACATGCATTCATCCAAACAACTATACCTGAGAGTTTTGAAGTCTGCAAATACACCATAATATAAAATATCCCTAAACATACATTCAAACAAATGCATAAAATTAGTGGGCCAAGATGTTTAATATATGTGATAAAAAAAATTATATCATTTTTTGCAAATATTTCAAAGGACACCGTGTGAAGCTTCCTTCCTTCTCTTTCAAATGGACAAATCCATTTATTTTTTCTTCATATAGAAGGGGTATGTTACATGTGACCTTTATAACATTTACATTTGCGTCTCCTGATCCACTCAATTTTACTCCATGTATAATAGATAATGAGTGAATATGTCTGATGCCCACAATAGCATTGTCATATTGATCCAACAACTTTACTTTTTTGCCTTCTTGGATTTTATGATCAATACGTTTCTACAAACACAAAAAGAAATACACATTATCTTGAGATATGAAAATTTTTAAAACAAGATATGAAAAATGTTAAAACAATAATTATATTCTAATATTTAGTGTATAATTATTGCATTGAGCTCAAGTTCACTAGTACCACTATGAATATACTGCACATTATCCTTGAGTTCAACATTAATATGATTGCTATCAATATTGATATCACTTAGTGCATCTTGCATAGCTCTTTTGATAAGGACTTTTCCTTTTCATCATGTTTCTTTTATAGAGTTTCCTTGGATGTGGTTTCATCATGAAAAACAAATATACAACATTCAAAAGTATGAAGAATGTATTATTAAGAATTCAAAAGCATGAAGAATGCAAGCAATAAGTTTTTGTCAAAAAGAACATTTTAATCATGAAAATTTATGACAAAACATTGGGACAAATTAACTATCACAAAAAAATTTTGATTACCTCAAATTCATCACCACTATCAACAATGTCCTTTACACATTGCTCGATGAGTTCTTCATGATCACTATGACCAATATTGACATGCTCTTATGTAGTCTTCAGAGATTTTTTGACATTATAAATTCATTTTCCTTTTGGAGACACTACATGTTTCGTATGATCTCTCTGCATGTGGTTAAACCATCATGCAAAAAAATATACAACATTATGATTAGCATCAAACTGTCTCCAAGGGAACTGTTCTCTTTTTGAAACAATGAAACAATAGAATCACAACAAGCATTGAAAATTATGTAAAAAAAGAAGTGCATAACATAAAACAATGTGATGAGCCTTCAAATCTCTTTTATGATATAATATTTATGATATTAAAAGCATTTAAATAATTATTTTACAAGAAATGATTTCATTTTCCAAGGCAATTAACCTTACAATTCATAACTTTGGATATTTGTAGTCGAGTTGCCTTAGCAAAAAGTAGAAATATATGTCAATAGTAAGAAAAGTTAAGCATGAAGAAACTCTCCATTATCTATAGTCATGTCACCTTAGAAAAAAAGGAGCACCATATTCAATATTAGATAAAGGTTAAGCATCAAGCAGAAAGGGATACCACTTGTATAGGAGTGGAAATTTGCATATTATAATAATTGACTACATAAATTATCTCAATAAAAACAAACTTATTTATTTCGTATTTCTTTTTTATTTATATATTTTCATCCACAATACCAAATCAACAAAGTAATCTTGATAATATACTGAGTTTTATGGAAGCTATGGTTGTGAACTGGTTCATTGTCACAAAAGGCAAGAATGAGGAAGAAAAGAGGTTGAATGCAACCTATATAATCAATGTGGCAAGGAATCTTGGATGCTTAGTTTTCCTTCTACATGAATAAATTATTGAGGTCAATCCTAAAATCATGCTTATATTGATAGAAATAATTATGATTTGGAGTCTTACAAAACAATCCAGTGAAGATGCAAGGATTTCAGACGGTGAAAATGGAATTGTAACTAGCAGTTTCTCAAACATTGTTATTGATGACACTACTTGAGAGGATTATTTACCACTTGATAATGGAAGTGGCAGACTATGTATAATTATTGGTTTCATATCCTTGTATTTAGATCCAATTCACCCAGGTGGAGCTTCAAACTTTAAAATAACAATATGTATCCATGAATAAGGAGAAGAGTGAATTAATCATTGGGGATTTGAGATATGGAATGACTAAAATGAAAGATGTTTTAGTAGTTATTCATCAAGGAGGAGGTAGGATTTGTTGTGAGGGAATACCATTCGAATGAAAAAGCGATTTGAAGAAAAATAACACTAGGAAGGATAAAATATTTCTGAATAAAAGTAGAATAAAACTCTTCTCTTTCCTATGAAAACCACACCATTAAAACAACACAACATCAATGAATATCATCAAAACAGTGCAATTTTACTTATATTAGTTTGATACAAGCACAACATTTACTCAAGTTGAGTTTACATATATCATGCAACTTGTACAGGTCCATACTTCTACTAGTAATACATATCAAAACAACAAAATAAAAAACTGGAACTGCTACTTGGTTTATATTTGACTGGTATATTCTCAAAGAACAACTTACACCATTACCTCTTACCTGGGCACACTTTCCTTTCAGAATGGAAGAGTGTGTAATCTGAGTGTATGTCATACTTTGCCTAACTCGGCTCCTTTACCTCCTTCATGCCCAACTCGACCTCTATTCCTTGATTGTGATGAATGTTGTCCCTAACTCAGCTCCTCGTCCAAGTAGTGAGACCCAAACTGCTTTCCCTAACTCGGCTCCTTGTTCACATATTGAGACCCAAACTACTTTCCTCCTTATGCACACAGAGAGACTTGACTTGGTCTCTATGAGACCCCAATTGATCTCTGGTTATGTTTTCCTCCTTGTGCTCATAGAGATACCTAACTTGGTATCTATATTGGCCCTTCTCGGTCTCCTCTTGTTTTTTATCTTCCAAACCTTGTCTCGGTCCTCTTTGGAGTGTCTCCTCTCTCTAGTCAACCTCACTCTCTGAATGCAACCTATATAATCAATGTGGCAAGGAATATTGGATGCTCAGTTTTCCTTCTACCTGGAGACATTGTTGAGGTCAATCCTAAAATGATACTTATATTGATTGCAAGCATTATTCTTTGGATTCTTACAAAAAAATATATTGAAGAGGCAAGGATTTTAGGCAGTGAAAATGGAAGTGTAACTAGTAGTTTCTCAAACATTGTTATTGATAATATTACTTCAGAGGATTCTTTACCACTTGATAATGGAAGTGGCAGGCTATGTGGAAGTATTGGTTTCAAATCCTTGGCTTCAAAGGTAATTCATCTAGGTGGAGTTTCAAACTTTAAACTAACAATATGCATCCATGAAGAATGAGAAGGGTGAATTAACTGTTGGAGATTTGAGCTCTAGAATGACTAAATGAATTTTTTTTGAGTTACACCACTATGCTTACAAGGGCTTACACCACTATTTCCAAGGGCTTACACCACTATGCCCATGTCTTATCATATGTTGATAAATCAAATTTATTTTTCACACCTTTCCACCAAGACAATCATTACATGGACATGGGTACCTATCCATATCATTCTCATCGGCTATTCTCTCAACATAGACATTGTATTGATCCAATGCCAACCTTCAACTTTGACTCATCTTTGATGCTTTGTATTCCAATATTAATTTGATATGTTAATTAACAAATCTCAGGTAATTTAGATAGTACAAGGGCACAAAATTAGCCAAGTTGTTCTTAACAACAACAATATTGACAATGAATTAAGATAGTCTATGAGCTAGCATTTTCAAGTTGTGAAGAGAGGTTGGGAAAATCAAGCATTGCTTAGAGAAGTGGAAATGAGAAAGGTGTCGTAGAACGAGGAGTTTATCGGCCTTGGAAGATCTAAATCCTCTACATTTTGACAGTATTGTGGAGCATGTAGTTCTTACTGCAACTTCTCACTCTCAGTTTTGGCCAAGTTATTGCAAATTAATGATTTTGGGGGCACTTGAAGGAGATTGAAAGAATTTTTTTCACAAATTTTATGTCTTTTATTGCAAATTAATGATTTTGGGGGCACTTGAAGGAGTTTGAGAAAATTGCTTTTTTAAAGTATCATGCACTGAAACTATCAGAGTTACATTTTTTTCTAAAACTACCAGAGTTCCATTTTTATGATATTGAAGAATGCTAGAAAGTGACCAGACTTGTTATTATAGTTTATATCTACTAGATTCAACGCAACAACATATGCATTAGATATATCACTCAACATGGTTTTCCAACCAATACAGACAGGGTCTTCCAACCAACAAAGACATAGACTACAATGCCTCTAGTTATTATTCCTCTTAGTGTATCGATGACCAAGAGGACCCTATGTGTAACCACAAGCCCCTTCATGAGTATGGGAATAGCTAGTTGGATATGTTATTGTTTCTGCAAGTAGTAATGATCATGCAAAAGAATAAATACATGGGAGGATATATCTTGTACTGGAAGCATGAACTGTGTTCTACATGAGGTCTCTATTGAATTACCAATTATAATTGAAGAGAAACAAGAGGAAGATTAGTTAGAGGAAAACTCTTCACCTACTAGCAGAATGAAACTCTTATCTATAGAACATTTAAATAATGACTTGGTGATTGAAAAAATAGACCCCTTTATTTTGACAAATATTTTGAACAAACTAAGTATATGGCTCTTGATAAATCATCTTGTGCAATAACCGATAATAAACCACTAGTTTTCAATGTTCATGGACACGTAGAGTTTGGATTTATGTAATAACAAGAGTATGTTTATTAGATGTACTTTCATGGAACACATTACAATACTTGAGAAAGAATTATTGGATTTATGTAATAACAAGAGTATGTTTATTAGATGTACTTTCATGGAACAGATTACAATACTTGAAAAAGAAAGTGATTCATATGTTAAAGAAAAATTTTACTACGCAAACTCTAAATTTTATTATACATTGTACCCTCATTTATTTGCTGACCTTGACTCATAGAAAGTTAATTATCACTTCCATGTATTTGAAAATGCTTGTTTAGTAGCATAGGAAATATATATAGGAAATGTTTAGTGGCATAGTCAACTGAGATATTAGGATATGTAATAGAAGTTGAAGGATTTGGAGGATTAGTCCTCATCCAACCCATGATCAATTACAAGTTTGAGGAGATAAATTAGTCAATATACTAGCTAGAGCCTCTCTTCAGGGAGGGGATTAAGAAATTCTAGTAGGGGCTTGAGAGATCCTCTCACCATTAACCAAAATCCTTCCATTCACCTTTCAACAGAATCATTTCACCTTTAGACTTTCAACTTAATCCATTTTCCTTTAGCCTTTATCCCCTCATCTCTCACAAAACAACACCGCACCTCACCTAAGAACTGGAGATCAGAACCATCATAATTACCCTCAAAAGAAAGGAATAACGCACACCATGAAAAGAAGCTGGTCAATTTATAATGAGGTGCAGAGTGATGGTAGTTTTAAATTGACAGATGTGGAAGATTATCTTGATTTACAAAACTACGAAAAAATTGTCATTTAAATTATGTCAACAATATTTTCTCTATGAGGTTCCTTAAAAATCTTATTGAAATGAATTGTTTTCACCTCAACCATCTTAGAAAACCTATGATATTTCCCTCCCACCTCATTCTTAACACTCCAAATGGTATTTGATATTTTTATCATCTTTTCATAGTTGTGAAAAAATTAGGTGTTTTCATCTCCCCGTGCTACCCAATTTGCCCTAGTTTTCTTCCTCCATTTTGATTATTCCTAGTCAAGAAACTTTTTTTTTCATGGCTCCAAAATATTTGAGTTACTTATCTCTTCTTAAGTGAAAATTACATTAATTTTAGGTCTAAAAATTTTTGAAATTTCTTCTTCTAGTATCCATTTCTACTCTTATGGATGCTTGAGTTTGGATTTGGCCCACTCAACAAGTTTTATTCTTACAATTTTAAACTTGTCACTAAATTAAATTGTAACAAATTCATTGAACCAATCTTCCATATGTTTCCATTCACTATCACGCAAAACCCTAAATTCAATTTCCTTAGACCAATGAGAGTTGAATTTAGAACGGCTTGGGGGATTTTCATTATGTCTTCCCCACTAGGAGAAATATGGGAACATGAACAAAAATATGCAACAATCCCTTTCGAACTAATATTCATCAAAATAAAATACTACGGTGTTAATCGTTTAAAATGTATATCAACTTAGTAAACCAAATGAAAGTTTTTACCATCCTTGAATGCAAAAAAGGGTTGTTGTGATATGCAAGCATGTTTTAACTTTTTTCATTCACAAGACTCATTGGTAGCTATGGAATATTTGTAACGCAAGTTAGCTTAATCACTAAGCTATATTAATACTTAATATTAACTTAGAAAATCAGCTTAAAATAAATTATATTTAGAAATCGATTATAAACTAAAATCTTAGCATTGAATTGGGCTAGTCAACTATTTTATGTAGAATAGGAAACATTTGTTGTATGTGACATTAAATATTGGAATTGTAAACCATATTATATGTCATGTCGACTAAAATGGGAACAATAATATGCAACAAGAAATTGCTCAGCCCATAAATTCAAGGTTCATTACAAAGGCAAAAAGATCAAGAAATTTGGACTTACTAAACTACTTAGCAAAACTCGACTTTGTATTGGAATCCCTATGTGGGACACCTTTTTAGTGAGATTTAAGACCCAAGTGCATATTTTATGCTTTCATGTAAAATTTTGGTCTTATTTAATTATAATTTTTTTGAAATGATAGTACATACCCATTAAGTCCTTTATTTCATTGCCCTTGAGGGTTGCAACTATTTTCATATTTCCACAGATGTATTGCAAACCTATTTGTGTGCTTGTCTCATATTCATAAATATTCAAGGAAAGGAAGATGGGGACACAATTTTTGAGAATCACTAGAGTGATTTATCAAATTTCAAACTACATTAGGGTAGAGAACATAGGGAATTTTCTTTATCTCATGTATAAATGAGGTATATAGAAAACATAATAAAAAAAATGTAATCTTATTAATAATGAATTATGACTAATAACAAATGAAGACAATGCATCATTCAATCATACAATTTGAAATTTAAATAGGTCAATCCACACATCATATAATGATACATTCATACAATACCATCTAAAAATAGCTTGTGACATGTCTTCTCCTTACAAGTGTTGCAATAGTCATTTAGAAACATTAAGCTCAAATGTGTTGCAATAGTTCTTTGGAATCATTGATGTCAATTTGAGTGTTTATAAGATAAGGTAAGGTAAGATCATTTTAGTAATGTCCAATGAATGACCATACAAGTAGGTCAATGAAACTAAAACAATACATTCAATGTAGGCACGAAAAGTGGGAGTGCAAAAACAACTCCCCAATCGATATTGAAAGAAGAGAGAAAGAACCAAGTGTCTATCAAAAAATTCAATGTTTAACTAAGAGAAGATATAAATAATTTGCAAGTATATGACACATGATAGAAATTTAAGAGTCTCAACACTGAACAAAAGAGAGGATGTCAAGGCTTCCTAGTGCTCATGTTGGCGACCAAGGGTGAGGCCTTCAAAGGCTTACATAATCCAATGGAAGGCATTTAATGGAATGATCATCCCTCCCTCAAATATTAACATATTCCTTACTCTCCATATAAAAATACATGCAATGTAGGCACAAAACACGGTAGTGAAAAAGAAACAACCCAATCAATATTGAAATAAGAGAGAGAAAAAACTAAGTGTCTATCAAAAAATTGAATGTTTAACTAAGAGAAGACATAAATAAGGTGCAAGTACAATAAATGTGCTAGAAATTTAAGAGTCTCAACATTGAAAAAAAGACAAGATGTCAAGTCTTTCTAGTGCTCACATTGGCTACTAAGGGGAGGCCTTCAAAGGCATACATAATGGTGAAAGACTCCTTCAAGTGTAGGGGCTTGAGAGAGCCTTTCACCATTAACCAGAAGCCTTCCATTCACCTTTCAATAGAAGCATTTCAATTTTAGAATTTCAACTTAATTCATTCACCTTTAGCCCCTCACCTCTCATAAAACAACACTTCACCTCTCCTAAGAACGAGAAATAAGAACCACCAGAATTACCCTCACAAGCACTGACTCACCCACCCCATGAAAACAAGTTGGTCAATTTCTAACGAGGTGCAGAGTGATGGTAGTTTTCAATTGATAGATGTGGAAGATATAGTAACACCAGATGTGTTAAATCAAATTCATCATCGACATAAATATCTAGGTTTTGTAAATGTAAATATCCAGAAAGGAATAGATCCCAATATAAGAATAAAAATACAAACATACATCTACGTCTTGCAAACATAAATCTATTTACAAGTGACTTCACTGCAAAAGGCCCCTGCAAATTTGAATTCTTACTTCTCCTTTTGAGAAGTTTCCATGACCTCTCCACAACATTTTTATCCTCCATGGAAACTACTTATGTACCTATACAACCTCCAATGTTCAAATTCACTAGAACCCCTCTCCTCTAGTTGGCTCCAAGATCCAATGATCCAATTAACTAAAACCGCTCTCCTATGGTCGACTACGGCTCCAATTCATACCTCACCGACTCCAATATTGCTCACAGGCTCCAATATTGATCAGGACGGAAACCCCCATTACACATCCCTCTACCCCGTCAAATATTAACACTGCACCAACTCCCTCTACGCAATATTGATCAGGCTGAAAACCCCAAATACACCTCCCTCTGCCTCATCGAATACTTACCATTGCACCGATTCCCTTTGCACCCATGGACTACTTGTATATTACTTGAAACTCTAAACACCTCCCTATGCCTCGTCGCATATTTACCATTGCACCCATGCCCTCTACGCCCATGGACTAACTGTATAATTACCTAAAGTGTGTTGTATTATCTCACCTTCTTTGCACCCTCATCAAATTATGAAAAGCACCATATCATCGACCTTTTGCGCCCTCGTCTTTTCTCTGTACCCTCATCAAATTTTGAATGTGATCAATACCTTCTTCTCCCACCACTTCAAAGAGTAGTAATACATTAATTGTCAACATTTGTCATATGCTATTAAAGTATGCCATGAAATGAGTGAAATGATAGTAGAAACGATTATAAAGATAATATTATAATATTATAATATTATAAAAATATGATATATTTTTCATAACCATTGATTAATATATATAATTTAAATCATCCACATAATTAGAGTGGTTGCATCACACTAGGTTCCCTAGATCTGGATGAGTGCACAACTAGCAATGGAATATCTAGCATGGAGGTAAGATTCTAATCCACTCTTGATAATCTTGTCGAAAATGTCAATGGGATCAAGCGTGAATAATTGCATAATGAACTAGGTTGTAGCATATTATAAAGTTTGCAAATTATATTGATTAATTATTTAGTTGTTTGTTATCTGTGTGATTAATTATTTAGATGTTTTTTTTTTCCTACAATTAAATTAGTCATTTATTTAATCTTTTTTAACTGTGTTGCAAAAAAATAGTAGAATTTAATCATTTTTATGTAGTGACTTATTTTTAGTCAGGTAGTCATTCATTGATTTGTCAAATTCTACTAGTGCACTGATTTGCAAACGTGTGAAGGTAGTCTGAGTGTGAGGATAAATTGCAGAGCTCGAAGGAGGCAGAAAATCACAAAAATTGTGACGGTTTACTCAAATCGATGGATGGTGCGAAGAGGAAGCCGACTCACTTGTGGGTTCCTGAGGAGTGACTGAAGTTGTCCGTAGCGGAGATCCATTACAAATCCATGATAAATTCTGGTAAAGATATGGCATGATAGCTTGAAGTGTTTTTCGTTGCTCTCAGAAGGATTTGTGTTTCATTTGGAAGTATATTCGTTCTGCACTACATTAATTTGAGGTTGCGTCCATTGTCAAATTCACCAAAAAAGGTTAATTTAGGCGCAAGGGTTTGATAGAGGAGACGAGCTTAGACAAGGCACTCACCATACATAAAAACTCTTATTGAATTAATTCTGATCTGACAAGCATTTGAAGAAGGGCAAGGTTGTGCATGGAATTGTAAAAGGATTGAGAGCCAAAATAAGCTGATATGGAGAGATATATGTTTAAGAATTTCTTGAAATAAGATAAAAAAAAAAATTGTAAAGGGTTTTCTTGTGATTGTGCAAGTGTCGCACCTTTTTTAGCTTTTTTGGTATTTAGTAGAATTTTTTGTAGTTGAGTCCTTATTTGAGGACTAGGTTTTAAGGTAAATTGGAACACCTTGGGGTGCATGCTCGGTGGTATCCGACACCATATAATTAATGAATGTGAAAGATAGGTGTATGCTAGATATCATACATTGTTGTGTTTGTTAATCTTATTTATCCTTTTTGTTGTGAAGCAATGAATATGTTTAGTGATTATTATGTTTTTCCCAAATTTTTTGGTAAAAATTATGATATTTGGGCCATTAAGATGATACCTAAATTGGGTATGGATTATTTATAGGATATTGTGTTGAATGGGTTTGAAGAACCTTTAAATGAAGAATCCTATGAAGATTTGATTCAAGAGGAGAAGGATCAACTCATATAAAATAAGAAGAATGATGCAACATAGTTGTTTTGTTTCGCATTCAACAAGGCTTGGATGAGAGCATTCTTCTCAATGTTGCAGCAACAACCAGGTCCAAATAAGCTTGGGATACTCTGGATATGGAATACACTAAAAGGGGGAACAACAACATTGATCATTATCAAGTTAAGCCAGTGAGCATTGTAGTTGTTGATGGAATGAATTTGACATTGCAAAAATAATTGGAGAAGATAAACAAGACAAAGAATCTCTAGCTGTTGAAGAATTTGCACAAGAGCCCAAGAGCCCACTCTGAAGATACACATGTGCATAATGAAATAAAATGTAAAGGTGAAAGTGAAATTGTCTTCACAATAGTGACAAAATGTGAGAAGAATCTTGCAATAAACCCTATTGAAGACATAAATGCGAATATAGTTAATGATGAGTTTCATGTTGAAATAACATTTCTTGAGGAATAGCTTGCAAAGAAGATGAGAATGATTATAAAAAAAGATACCACAATTGCAGCAGAAGAAGGATCATAAAAAATGAAGCAAACCATTAAATGTGTTGAAAATGTTTTTGTTCTTACATATTTTGATAAAAGTGTTAAATTAGCAGATACTAAAGTAAAGAAAAACCAGAGGAAAATGACAAAAGATATGAGCAAATATTGAAGAATTAAGTGGCAAACCCCTGTTTCATCAAGGCATGATATTTTATAAGAATTAAAGTAAAGTATCCAATGTTTGCATTAAAGTCAATTTAATGTTAAACGACATCAAGGGTATATTTTAATGTTGGAATGATGGTTGCCCATGCGTCTTTGTGCATCATCAGCTATTGCGTAGTTATTGGCGTGAAAGATTTTTTGGGCCTTAACATTCGAATAGTTGAAAGTGGTTTACAACTTTACAGTGAGCCGTAAGGTCATTCGCGGAGCTGATCAACGATTTGTGGAGGCCCAATCTGGAAACGACCGGCGCTATAGAAACAAAAGCCATTATAACTGCAGTTTTTCGCTTTTGTCTGTCCTTCCTTGTATATAGCCATTGTATATAGCTTTTGTCTGTCCTTCCTCGCCTATATTACAATTTCTAAATAAACTTCCAAACAAATAGAATCTTTGAACTTCCTCGAGTACATTGTACGATGTTGCACTGTATATTACCAACTATTTCTTCGGGTTCTTCTAAGTCAAGGAAGTGTATACTGGATGGTTCCGAGAAATTGTTTGTATTCAATTCTCGTTTTGATAACATTTATTCCAGTGGAAACCGATAGAATTGTAATCTGACTATATTTTAATTTTCCATGTAATCTGATTATACTTTAATTCTCCATAAATACCAGGATGACATTATTCAGTGGATATAATCTTCAAGATGAACTACAATGAAAGATAATATATTTTAATTCTCCATGTAATCTGATTATACTTTAATTTTCCATAAATACCAGGATGACATTATTCAGTGAATATAATCTTCAAGATGAGCTACAATGAAAAATAATATGATGAAATCAATAACATAATTTCTTCTTCTAGAAATACCAAGCATAATATGATGAAATCAATAAAACATAATTTCTTCTAGTAGAAATACCAAGCCTTTCGTCCAGCTAAAATAATGACGATTTCCAGAGAAGGTTCCATGACGGCTGTATAATCTCATTATCCCTCTGGGGTTCTGAAAGTCAAAACAACCTCAACAACAGAAACGAAAATAGTTTACAGAACTGAATTTCGCAGCATTTACAGCCTGTCTTTGTGTCCTCAAATTGCACTAGCAACACCAACAAAAAGCAATAACGCTTCCATGTAAAAGGAATATTTGAAAAATGAACTTAAAAGAAATATTTGAAAAATGAACTTGGTGTTGCTAAGCGTAATCCAAAATATTTATGACAACCAAAGCGATCCATTTTTAAATGCTGAAATGGTAGATATGGTTTGATGGAGAAGACGCCTAGGTTTTAGGAATCATCTACTCTTAATATTAATTATAATATTAATAATTCGACAACAAGGTTAAATCCTTATCAATAAAAAAAATTTCCTCAATCGTTAAATATTAAGATTTTTGACACAATTGGTAGTATATTGAGAATGTTCCTTAAAATAAAAGAACAAAGAAGAAGGATAACCTAACATTAAATGTATATAAAATTTGGGTATCTTTCATTAAAATATTGAAATATTAAAATTAGTTTTTGAGGATAGAGGGAGTAAATATTAAAAAAATAAGGGAACAAAGTAAGATAATGGAATATTAAAATATGTGTTAGGTTAGATATGGGATAAGAACTCGTTAGATATGGGATAAGAACTCTATAGACATTGAGGTGAAAGATTTCATTAGATGAAACACATGAAACTATGAATGTTTCTATCTAGTCTAGATATTTATAACTAGTTTTTAGTTTTTGTGTATGACTAGAACTTGTATATTGTTATTTTAGTTGATTTTTGTGAAAAGAAGTGTTCTAAAGTATGATTTCAACTTTGAAACTCCAACATTTCTTGGGGAGTGTACTAAGTTGATGGATAAAAAAGTGACAATGAGAGTGCAAAGGAATCCATGCATCTAGGAACACATGTGCACTCCTATAAACACAGATGCATTCTTAATCCTACAGTTTCGATACTCACCAAATTGTCACACATAATTGCCAACTTGGATTATTTAGGAGCATGCAAGTGTTCCTAAGAAACACGTGTGCATTCCTCAAATTTTTTTGAAATGAAAATAACACGCACATGCTTTAGGAACGTGCACACATTCCTAAAGTGTAGGCGTTATTAGTAATAGGAATGAGCGCACATTCATGTTAACAAAAAACATTCCTCTCTCTCCTTCTCTCCCTC
>CBVK0100413114.1:0-20080 GCA_900067695.1 Picea abies | reverse complement strand
AGTTACAGTAAATGCATGAGGTTCCATTGCTTTATTGTTGAATAACTATAGGAGGTTGAAATCTAGTGATGGCTAAGTGTTTGAGATCAGTTTTCAACTACTACATTACTGCTAGGTGAAAATTGAATAAAAAACCCAAAGTTAAATTAAAATTGATAGCCATCTGGCTGTGAAACGGATGAGGACACTTACATTTTTGCAACTTCTATTACTCCTTCTCTGCAAGTCATTTCAGAGAGCTTCAACTTCTCAATTTCACTGTAGAGATTTCAAAAAATGGTTTAAAATACATTTCATGAATGGAAATCTAGGATAAGCATCAGGCAAAAAATCCTCAACATAGTCTATATGAGTATCTCTAGGCCAAGATAAAGATGTAACACCCAAATAAAGAAATCTTTTATTTATATAACAAATTGTTATGAATTAAAATCATATTCCATAGAACTCACGTTTTAGCAGCCTGCCTGCCTTTGCCAATTGCTGTCCCAAAGTATCGCTGCACATGCATTAGAATGCCATGTGAGTAGACTCAATTTCCAAGACGTCAAATATCTAACCTACAACTGATTCTTGATATAGTTTAACATAACATCTTTCCTTGATATAATCCTCTCTTTGAATTGCTTGAAATTGTCTTGACTCTCAAATATAACTGGCATATTTTAAGGGATATTAATAATAATAATAAGAGAAATAACTACAACAGCTCTTACTTAGCCAAATAAGTCAACTTTGGCCTATAGCTTGTTTAGCTCGGTCCAATGGCTCCCAGGCAAGAGGATCTAAGCTCCACTGAAAGACTAATCAAGGAGTTCAAAAAAAGGACAAAATGCATGCCCAGCTTCTTTCCCATTGATTCTGAGTTTTGACAGAGCTTCAAATAACAAACCTAAGAAGGAATGAGCTAGAGGAGTTATTGTGAATCCCAGCAAAAAACACTTCATTTTCTACCAAATAGGTAAAGGGAAAGCTCTAAGCCTCTAACAGTAGCAAAAGAAATATGCAATGGAAGAGGACAGAATAAGTTTACTATAGGTGGAGATTCCAACTTAATACTTAATTTAGCTAAAGGAAAATAGTATCTATAAATCTATTAATAATGGATTTAACTGAAAAATCAAAGGCCTAGTTAAAATACTAAAGGATCATCAAGCAGTATTGCAAAACTCAGCATCAGCAAAAAACTGGTGGAGGACATCAACTGGGAAAAATCAGCAAATTTGGACAACATCTGAAAAACTAAAAAACACAGATAAATCAGGAGAAATCAGACAGTTTTGCAACACTGCTGTCAATTCAAACAAACTGTGTAGATAAATTGTCCAATCTGAGCAGTGAAGTAGAGGATGACAAGGAATAACATAAGCAGGTATGGAGAAAAACAATAAGAAGAGTTACTAGCTATAAGAGCACCAGCGGCGTGAACATTACACCCTATACTCAGTATTCGGAATTTCTGCTATTACCTGCATTAAGAAGAAGCCCCAACAGATTAAGAAGTCTGAAGTATGATTTGAAGCTGCAAGAGAAAGACGGAGGAGCATAAACAAGAACTAATTGAACTGATGCTTGGTCCTAGGAAGAGAGGAACGCTGCAAGGAAAGAGTGACGAGGATGCTAACATTTTTACACCGGCAGCTAAAATGCAGGAGGACATCAGGAAGTTGCTGCTAGAAACTAGTAAGAACATTAAACAATCCCACCAAATCGTTTGTCAACTGCAATCGATTCAACGTAGCTGCGGACCAAATCTAGTTCCATGAACTTTGGAGGGAATGAAACCAGATAAGAAGGGATGTGGAGGACACAAGAAACAGAGGCAATTTCATCAAACCCAATCTGTTAGAGAAGTTGGTTGAGAACCTATCCAATTTAGGACTGATTGTAGAAAAGGTGCAGAAGTGACTTAGATGGAGTTCACAACCTGGAAGGACTGATATACAAGGATACCTGTTGGTCCTTCCTCTCTCTGTCCGGCATTTAGCCAGCTGTTAAGCCAGTCAAAAGCAAGAATGTTTGATTAAATCCTATGTGATTTGTTTAGCAGACTTTAATAGTGGAATGTTTAGTAAGTTTAAAGGTGAAGAAAAATGACTAGCAGTTTCGGGAGCTAAATTGTATCCAAGAGTCCAGTAGGCACTCTAAGATTGTCAAGATTGTATACGACTGTGGTGTCTGTTAAGTACTTTATTGCAAGTCAAAAAAAACAACTGACAAGCTGCAAAAAAGAAAATTGAATAGATCTATTCACAAGCAACTGCACTACCTAATATACGTTAACAAATGGAAGGGAAACCCACATAATAACTGCCAACAATATTTTATTTTAATAAAAATCAGCCATGACCATATTTGATGAACCATTAATTTTCATGAACAAATTAACATGTTAATGTTAACACAATGCATTTTACTGCATCTTCACAGTTATCAGTGCAAATTATGAAAATCAAGGGAGCAGGTAATAGACACTGGTGGCATCTATTATAAAGCTGATGGTAGTCCATTGAGGAAGATAACATTTTGTCCATACAAGATTAGTTTAAAATTTAGATGCCAATTTACAATATGGCATTCAGACATGCTACCAAAATAGTGAATGGCTTGTGCTGGTATAAGGAAAGAAGAAACCAAACCAAACAGATTACAAGGAGGAAACAAATGAAACTGAACAGACTTACATAGGCTACTCCTGATGGCTCAACCATATATAGTTGGGGCCCATCTCTATCATAACCTCCAAGGATAACTCCAGATCCAAAAGGCCTGCAGGCTTACAGATAATTGTCATGCTCAATGCAAAAACAAAGCCTAAATCTCAATCCACAATTCCAAATTCCAGCTTCCTCATGAAACTCTCTCAAAATCATGAAGAGAAAGTTAAATGATACTAGATAGCTCTTTACTATAGACACGGAATTCTGACCTTAGCCACCAATATAGTGTGCACAAATGCACATAACTGGCAACACGTTCACAAAGTTCCTTAATAGGGATTGGTTCACCATAAGTGCTGCACATAACATAGATATTAATAAATTAATTATATCTCCATAAAGCTCCATGATCTCTATCTAGAAAGGATAATATCTCTAGAATAGAAAAGTTATCTTTGCTTTATCATATCTAGATGAAGGTTCATATCAAAGGAGCTCCAAAATTTTGCTGGTGAGCACTATTATTAAAACTAACTATAATAAACCAGTAATTCATACTTTTCATAACTAGTTGCCTCTGATTTAGCACGAGCCACAATTTGTCTACCATCTGCCGCTAATCCAGCCACAGCCTGTACAACATATTAATTTATGTAACAGTTAAATTTTGTTATAAAACACGAAAGCATAGGTTCATTAAAAGGAAAACCAGAGCTGAATACATATATGTTCAAAATCCCCGTCTCCATTTTTTCAGGTCCCTAGCTATAATGAAAATATACCCTTCCCAATGCTATAATGGCAGTGAAATCTGTTGCCAATGAGCCATTTTAAGACCTGACTACAATCAACTCTCAACAAGGAAAAACACTAGCATGTTATTACTATATCTAGCCACCACCAAAAACCACAATAAATTTCCATAGCATTCTATGCTTGTACACTAGGTTAGTGTAGTATGTATTTACTACTTAGCAAGGCTCAAGGATACTTTGGAAGTTGACAAACACCCAAAAAACAACAAAAACACTATCCATGATTCACATGGTAATCACATCTGAATCAGCCTCTGCCAGACCTTACGCCAGGTACATATCAATTGACTAAATATCAATATAGTAGAATATGTATCCAGATTCACTTGGATGAATTTAGGCCACCATGGAGAAGGAAGCAGTGAATGCTGTCATATTCGAGGGCAAATCCAGTTTCCAGAAGAGGAGAATTAATGTAGAATGAAATCCCAACATAGGGATATGCCACAGTAATGAGATGGCTTTCAATATCGCATAGATAGCAACCACAAGCCAAAGACACAAGGCATGACACCAAAACTGACGGTGACATTAGTACCCTGACCTGGAACCATGTTTTCAGCATTTCACTCCATGCCAAAGAGAGCAAACTGTACATGAGCCACTTATAATGGGTTTGAATTGGGTGTGGATAGAGCTCATAAAAAGATTGATTTTACTTATCCAGTATAAACCAAAGGCCTGTTGCTATAACTTAAGGTGGCATCCACTTAATATGGCAATACAAAGCTAGAAAAATTGTTCGATCAAGGGATTAACAAATCATAAAAGATGACCAGGCTCAGATGTTTTCTGAATATCTTTTTTCCAGAAATTCCAAAAGAGATGGACAATGAAAGGCTTACAGATGTTGGAAAGGTTAAATTGGCAGTGCAGAGCGGAGACATATTTCAGAAATTCAAGAAGATCATCAATCAGATATCCATGAAAAGACAATAAATTGCTATTAAAAATTAAATAAGATGAAGACCAGTTCCATACCATGCCAGCATGATTGTGAACAGCATGAATTCTTCGATTGGATCCTTCTAGAAGCATTTTAGAAGCAATGAGCTTTTCCACCCCCTGCCATCCTTATTCAAGAAGCAAACATTGTGAGTATCAATTTTCCTTGCCTGATAGATTGTCGTCAAAATTAATGGAAATATAGAAGGCATATTGAATAGATATAAAACAGGAAAGACATATCAAATGATGTCACTGTGAATGTAAAGGACATAAAGAAGTGAAATGAGACATGCAAGAAAGCATACCAAAACAATCCCGTCTTTGCACTTTATTCCAATCACGGTTCTGCAATGTATTGTAATTATCAAAAAATCAAGAGTTATGTTTTGGATTCACGCAATTGCAAAAGAAATAGAACTATCTGACCAAAATGTAAAGAAAATGTGTATACCCGCTGTTATCAACAGCTTTTGTTGCATACTCTATTTGAAAGACTCGTCCATCTGGGGAGAATGTTGTAACTGATAAATCATACTGTCATTCACCAGGCATATGTTAAAGGCGTCATAAGCTTTTAAAAAATAGTAAATACTATCACAGCTATAATCCCAGCTCAAAAAGAGAGATCCTCAACTCATTATCAGCTCGAAGCCCACATCAAAAACAGTAAATAATGTGACCACAACATTTATGCAGTTACCCTGACTTAGAGAGAAAATAGAAAAGTAGATTATGCATAAGTGATCAAAAAGCAGTATTCGTGATTGCATACATACGAAGTATAACCAAGGGAGTGCATATAGCATCTTCAATAGAAAAGATTGTATGCTATTAGGACTTCAAATGCATCTTCTCTAAAATATAGTAATAATAAACAATTACAAACTAACAGAGCGATTATCTATGTAATAATGAACTAATACAAAATAACAGAGACCAGGAATGCAGTACAGCCTGCTATATATGGTTTGCCACAACTTTTAAGTCAAGGTGGTCACTTGTAGAAGAACAAACAAAATGAGTTCGTTGTGGCTTAAGAGGATATAATTTGGAAAAAAACGTAAGGAAGCCATTTACATTAACAGTCCCTGTCAAAATGTTTGTAGTCCAGAAATTCTGTTACACAGGGCTCCATCAAAATTATCTCAATTTAATTCCTACAGAATCAACATGGAACCAGACTTCAGGATGAAGATGTTTAGTGCCTTTTCCACTACCCAGATTTTAAATTTTTATAATTTTATTGTTTTCTAACCTGAGGTTTCAACTTCTGTTTTTTTTTGTGATCACAGATTTTAGTTAGCAGCCAAGTAATGGCAATGCTGACAGAGATGCTAGTGGAATTTGTTATAGACTTATAGTTAGTCTCCTGTCAAGACTCATACTGTAAATTTATCCCAGCTTACATTTTAGCTGATAAAAATAACCCTTGCTAGACATCTAACTTCAACAAGCCCACTTATTACAGTGTACGGGTCAACAAGGTAGACATTCACTGAGAACAAAGAACATCTACTTTCAATGACTTGCAATATAACATCCATATCTGTAATCATATAACATAAGTAAATAGCGTAATTGAGCTTACGACCTTAGAATATGACCTTAGAACATTAAATGTTGCCAAAAAGTTAAGAACAGACATGATTCTATCTTCTAGGGAAAGCATTACTATTATTTCATCCAAAATTTATTTACAAACAATTTTGTGTCCAGCTTTATATCTTGGCAATTTTCATTGATGTGTAGGAACTTCATATTTGGTCCATATGCACTGTATATGGTCTAACTGTTGTACTATCCTACTTTGGCTCTCATTTTGTTTGGGAGTACAAATCCTATATAATGCAAATTCACCAAACATCAAATTACTATATATCAATCAAAATTTCTGAAATATAAAGTTAGGCACAAAATGATGTTCAGAATTAGATTTTGGATGGACACTAGTATATGTTTTGCTTAGAAGATAATCATCTTTGATCTTAACTTTTATGATAAAAACTAATGTTCTCATATTATATCGGGTTGCATGTCATCAACTTGTTTGCATTGTTATCTTGTTTTCTTAATGCCTAAGTATATGGATGTTATATTGCAAGTCTCTGCCCTCTTTAAGTATGGAGTATAAAGGACCATAGAACTCCTCCTAGTACATGGATAACATCGAAACAGAATTGGATCAAAGTAAACTTGATGGCGCATCTAAGGGCAACCCAGGGTGAGGAGTGATTAGGGATAATGAAGGTCGAATTATGATTTTTTTATATAAATTGCTCAGGGTCTCTACAAACAATAGAGCAGAGGTGGATGTACAGTGTACTTGTGGAAGGGCTGAAAGCGTGCACTAAATCTGGATACCAGAACATAGAACTGGAAGGGACTCTAAGATCCTTATTGACTTACTCCTGAACAAAAGTAACGACTGCTCCTGGCACCTCCACAACAAAATAAACTGGATTAGACAAAATAGCATTGAATAGAAATATGATTTTTATGCATACTAGAAGTGATGGGAAGAGTTGCTGACTGGTTACCCAATAGAGCAGTTGAAAAACAAGGAGATGGAACTATATATGATATTAAAAAATTCGTCAAGGAAAAAAAGGAATGGGAGGACAGGTTGGAACTTGGGTCCCTGTGTCATCTAAATTACATAACCTACGGTCCTACGGTGCCTCCCCTTGGCTATCCTTCATGTCTAGCACCCCCTCCCCACAGCAGCCATCATTCTTTCATTAATGACAATCTAGAACATCCTTCTCCTGCAAGTCCATGGAAGGGTCTTGAAAGACAACATGGCACACTCTTCAAGTACCTGTCTGCAAATGATATTGATATGCAAGTACGGAGAATATTTGAAGGTGAAAACAACCTACAGATTTATTCTTCTGTGGATAATCTGAAAATGCAGACTATTTTCAGAAAAGCTATGGAATATGTCCAGAAGAAAATCACATTATGGTAATATAGTCCTACACTTGGAAGTGGTTGAGTGTTTATCAGGAGAAGATGAGGACTCGATAGCAGAAGGCCTGGATGCCATGAAGGACATAATCCACCGGGTTTTATTAACCATGCAGAATTCGGATTTGAAAATGGAAATTCTGGTAACAACAGTTAAGCAAGTCACCACAGCAAGTCTCTGAAAGAAATTCAAGAGTTAAGGACAAAACGCTTCTCCTCAGCAGTCACTTCCAAAGAATTGAAGCTGACCAAAGTTTGAATTGGGCATGTATCAGGCAAATCCGAGGAGACATAAATGGCATCAAATATATCATCCTGAATGAAATCGATCCTGCCAAGCGCAAGCCAGCAGAGAAGGATCCAGCAGCAAGTCCTTGGTTCCCTAACAAACCTCCACCCTGCAGAGTCCAGAGAAGCCTTTTTGGAAGATCGGAAAGTCTCTGTTAGTTCCATGTATTGTTTTTGGTTTGAATATGGGAAAGCTGTTGATAGGGCATAAGTATTGGTCTTGACAGACCATGGACAATCCGGGATTTGATTACGTTATGAAGGGACTGTTATTAGTTTTTGGGTTGGTCTGTGTGTGGGAACATGGATAATCTGGTTTCTGTTGTGTATGGGACTGTTAATGGGTTTTGGATTTCAGAGGTACTAGAGACCTTAAGATCATTCCCACTTTTCTGGTGACCAGTAAAACAATTACTATCTTCCAGCAAAAAAACAATTATTGCAAGTCAGTTAAGGTAGATGCGACTTACAGTCAGTGAAGTTCTACCTTGTGGATTTGTACATAGTATCATCTATAATATCAGAATAACTAACTCAGAAAAGCTTGCGCTGATCATGAAACTTCTCCTTTCATGTTGTGATGAGGAATTAAGTGTGTGACACTCAATTCTCTGGGCAAAGAAAGGGAGAATGAGGAATTTCAAGGGCATTGAACAAAGTAAATGGGTTCATTTTAATGGAAGTAAGAAAGATTATGTAGCTTCAAGTTCATGGTATGTAATTCTGTTGGTTAAGCTTGGAATTCTAATTTTAGTTTGGGCATGTATCGATATACGAGTCAAGGCCCAAGACACATATGGCAAGGAGAAGTGCTAATGTGAATGTCGCTATGAATTGGTTTGTATTTAGGCATAAACAGGTGATCTCAAATTTGTGTAGCAGTTGCAGGATTAAGGCTGACATGCTAGAGAAAGCAAAGTTGCAACAAAAGACTATAATTTATTGTATTTCTAAACTTCATTAAATTTTGTTTCACATGTTCTGCCAGGCATTGCAATTTTAATCATCAAATGCTCAAACTAGATAGTTTTTTTATTTTTTAAAGCCATAGTCTAACTGTTCTACGTTTTTGCCCTTTTCCGATGATAATTTCTGTTTAATTTTGCCCGAAATCCGGCAAGATTTTGTTGGATCTGCAGATTTAAGTTGTTAATTCTGTATAATCCGAGTGCCCCAGAGGTTTTTCAGCACGCTGAATCCATTTCTGCATTCTGAAATGCAATTTAAACCATAGAAAATTGTGGTTTCATGCAGATTTATGTTGCCGGATTCTGGCGAAAAGAGAAAAAACGTAGAGCAGTTAGACAACGCCTTTTTTAAATGTTCGCGGTGACTTTCGTGCACTTCAGTGACAATGGCCTACTACAAATCTAGTCTCTGTTAAGTTGAACCAGATGCTATCATTCACACAACACACATCTGAAAACACATATTTTCTTCTCAGAATTGAATGAAGGCCATGTGAAGGTAACCTGTATAATAAAGAGTACTAGCTCTCTAGAAATAACTCAGAATACACTAAAAATAATTTAGTTCTGCAGATGAGGGAATGAATTTATCATTATCCATCACCCTTAATAGTTCAGTTTTCTCAACTACTTTTAATCTACCAAACCAGTTACCATATTATACGATCAGTTCTCCTTCCATGTGAGGGCATGGAAGGGGTATGATCAGCAATAGAGTGTCACCTTGATGTGGTGGAAGTCATCAATTCGAGCCTGATTATCCCTAAACCTAATGTGATCCTTTCTATTTTGTGATTTTCTCCCTCGTCTGTCGTAAGAGATTCAACAGATTGACATGAGTGGTAAGGATGTCTATTCTCGGATTCTGGAAGTGAGCTCCAAGGTCGATACGAAGCGAATGGTTACTAAGGTTATGCCTAAAGACAATTCTGAATCATCTTTTTCCACAAGGGAGCAGAAGGGAGTTATAAGTAATCCAACACTGAATCTCATGGATGCAGCATCGAGCAGTTCCACTTTTTCACCCTGAAAAGTGCACTATGCAATGCACTAAAAAGGTCAGAGGGCTTTTCTGTATTGAACCGTGAGGGTGATGCCTTTAAGCTCTGAGAAGTAGTCATGAATCTAGTACCTTTGAAAGTCACTACACGCTACTGCACATGGGTCCAACTGTCAACATCTCAGTTGTACTATGCTGATTATGAAGATCAGGTCGCTTTAATGCCATGGCATGGCCATAATTGCTCCCAATGAAGTAGATGTAGCATAACTATATTTATCAATCGCCGGTGTCAAATCCTAGCTATGCATTAAGTATTTTTGCTTGAGGGTTTTAACTTACAAGACTTGATGAAAAGAGTAACAGAATTCAATCACATTTTCATCCAAAGCTGTCAATGCAAATTCGTCTCTAACTAATGTTGGTGTAATAATAGTTCGTTACGAATTCTATCGGGGTGTTCTTCCAAGGCAAGATGAAAGGATTATGACAGGTTACATAAAGCAATCAGATTTCCATCCAAAAGCTGTCTTCGCAAATTGGATGGGACAGCGGAAGAATGATATCTAACTTATTCTATTGGTGGTTGTGATTTTCATACGGTAATGCATGTTTCTCTTTAGGCTGTGGTTATTTGCAATTTATAGTCCATTTTTTAGTTGTTACTGGAATTGTTTAGAAGACTGTAGGGCTTAAAACTGAATCTTTCATAATTCACTACATAACTCTAAAAACGAAAAATCCACCACTATCACCAATGCCACCAATATGTTATGTTAGTTACCGAACCAGCCTTGATTTGGGCCTATGACATTTGAGCTCAGACCCATGCTACATATGGTATGGTAAGACAAGGGCTTCCCTCTTTTGTTTAAGTGCAGATTTCCCATCTCCAAGTAGTCGTTTTGGTTCATGAGTCTGCCCTTCCTGTGATTGTTGCTTATTTTCAGCTTTTCACCCACAGCTCCTCTAGGGGCAGACTTATGTTGGAGTCTCTTGCTACCTTAAATTCTTCCCGTTTGCATATAGATTCTATTATGCTACATACACCAAAGCAAATGAAGAATCCAGAGGATGCTATTATAAGTTGGAATCTGGATTGGTTTGGTACTGAACTGGCCAACTCGTACATCAACTTGGCCAATTCGGTACAACACCGGTCCTCTAACCGATTAGATAGCTGAGTCGATACAGTTTGGAGTCAACTCGTCTGAATCCGAGCACGAGTTCACTGATTTTTAAAACACTGTTGCCAACAGTAAATAGAGGGCCTCTTTTGCAAAGTATTATTTGTACTAAATAAATCTTTGAAAAAGCTTAAGACTAGTGTATTTGTTTTAGCCACCAGTGACCAATATTGTATGTAGTTAAAGCCTGCAAAAGAGAATTTTAAAACAATTTCTCAAAAGAGATTGCAAAGTTCCCTTTAATGTTTTAAAAACCTGTTTGCAATCTCTTTGTAAGTGACCTTTGATAGCAAAGCCCGTTGGGAAACTATTCAGGGGAAAATCTTAGTGCCCTTGGATGATAACTATCTGCAATACTATTACATGCAGGTGCTGGAGTATTTAGGAAACCATACTGAATAAATAAAAAATATATTGAATACCTGAATGATTGAGAAGAGACGATGCTTACAATAGAAGACACTTGTATTTATATGAAAGGACATAACCTTTTAGAATAGACAGAATACGTGATCATGTTTAAACTTCAAATTATATGATACATATTGTTATTTATTATGTATGTTACATGGCTGTTACAAAACTTCTAGCTTTTAATTTGAATCGTTACTTGATCTTAGCACCTTGCATCATTGAGCTGTGTTGAATGTCTTTTGGTTCCTTGAAGTGCCGTTGTTGGTTTGCTCATGGTCATCGTGATATAAGTATGCAAGGTTAACTTGTCTTCTCTGTTCTTGTTGCATTTTACAAATTCTGCACTAACTGGTACCCCATTTGCAGATGATGTCACCTTTCACGAGGCTTCTACACACACGTGGCATTTTTAAAGGACGTTTTCATGGTTTTGCATTGTATCTTTGTTTTAGAGGCATCTTTGGGGGTCGACCTAGACCTATCACCTTGTATCATGGATCTATTATGTTTTTAGGGGCTTTTGGTGGATATTATCTCAATGAGGGAAAGCGCTCGGTTTCCTCATATAAACAGAGGAAGTGCTCCATCATTTAATCATCATTGCTACTTTGGAAGGATTACTACTATTTGTCTCTTCTATCTTTTCTCTTTTGCTATGTATGAATGACTTATGCACCCTCTCGGAGAGATGATCTTTGGATGCTTTTTCAAGTTTGAATGGTTAGGGTTTCATGGATGAGCATTGATTTACCTAGTAAGTGATCTTTCTAAGTCTTTGTTGGATTTATTTATGAATGTATTAAGTGTGAATGCTCTTATCAAAGTGGTGATAGTGCATTTTACCTTGTAATTTCTTGCATAGATCCTAACTTGAAAACCCTAAGAAGGTTTGTAGTGGACTACCTTCCTTGGATATCATTTTTAAAGCTTGTTAAAGGACATAGGAAAATTTTCTAGGGTTTGTAGTGGACTACCCTAGTTGTGTTCCTATAGGATAACTTTCTAGGGTTTGTAGTGGACTATCTTAGGGTTTATCCAAAATACACCCTTCATATTGGTTTCTAAAGTACATAGGATGAGTTTCTAGGATTTGTAGTGGACTACCTTAGTTTCCTTTCTGTAGTATAGATTCCTAGGGTTTGTAGTGGCCTACTCTAGGATTTTATCCAAGGTCTTTCTTTCATCTTTACCTTCAAGAAAGTTCATAGTTTGAGTCCATTTGCCCAAGAGGATTTAACGTAACCAGTCTTAACTCCTTGTAGTAAGTCTTAAGACCAAAATTCACCTTTTCTTTTATTGTTCTAGGGTTAGATTAGGGTTTGTGGCAATTTTAATTTAGTTTTCAGTCATAATTGAGCTTGACGTCTAGGGTTTAATTCGCAATTTATATCTTAAAGTGTATCTTGTTATCATTTATTCTATTGCTGATCTAGTTTTCAGCACTCTAGGGCTGCATGGTTAGGATTGTTATACTCTCTTATCATTTCAACAAGAAGTTGTGTAGAAAACCCTAGTTTAACTTGTATTTTTCAGCCCTAGTTTTATTGCATGCTTAACTCATTTAGAGGGATGATTTACTGCTGCTGTTATTACTTGATATATGGATGAAAATCATCATCTTTTACACAAGTTTTGCAACATCCCTGGCTTTTTCTTTGATATTTAGTGCCCGGGGTACCTTCTTGACCTATTTTAACTTGGTAGATATCATTAATTGTCTTGGATTTCTCACACATACAAATATGGAAATTGCTTCATTGAACCAACTTACACTTATCTTAAAAGCCTTAACTTAGTGGTGGTGTGTTTGAGTAACTAATATAAGAGGCCGTAGACTTGATTTCATCTTGCTATAGGATTCCTTGAGGTTGCTAGGGAATCCTCCCTTGTGTTGGATTTGTTGGATATCATCCTTCACTAAAACGAGGGAAGTGATTTCTAAGGTGATAGTGGTAACAATTCCATGTTACACTTATCCCTTGTGAAAGGCTTTGCACAAAGGTGCTAGGTATTGTGATAATAGTTCCTATATAGTCTGTTTTTAGGGTTTAGGGTGATAGAATTTAAGGTTTAGGTATTTAAAAAAAATTGAAATAGGAAAAAGACCAACTCGTCCGAGTAGGTATAAACTCGGCTGAGTTGGATTGGTTTGGTACCGAACTGGCTAACTTGTACATTTACTTGGCCTATTCGGTATCACATTGGTCCCCTAACTGATTAGATGGCCGAGTCGATACAGGTTGGAGTCAACTTGGCCAAATCTGAATATGAGTTGACTGATTTTTAAATACTGTTGCCAATAGTAAATAGAGGGCTCTTTTGAAACTATTTTTACTAAGTAAATCTTTGAAAAAGCTTAAGACTACTGTATTTGTTTTAGCCACCAATGACCATAATTCTACGTAGTTAAACCCTTCAAAAGAGAATTTAAAAACAATTTCTCAAAAGAGATTGCAAAGTGCCCTTTAATGTTTTAAAAACCTCTTTGCAATCTCTTTGTAAGTGACCTTTGATAGCAAAGCCCGTTGGGAAATTGGTCAGGGGAAAATCTTAGTGCCCTTGGATGATAATTATCTGTAAGGCATAGTCTAAATGTTCTATGTTTTTGACCATTTCTGGCAACCATCACCTTAATCCAACTATACAATTGTTGGTGAAATCACAGTTTTTCGTTGCTTAAATTGCATTTTTGAATGCATAAATGGATTCAACACCCTGAAAAACCCCTGGAGCACTCAGATTATGTAGATTTAACTACTGAAATATAGAATTCCAACAATTTCTAACTGGATTTCAAGCAAAATTGATTAAAAAATATGACCGAAAATGATCTAAAACATAGAAACATGTGCTGGAGTATTTAGAAAAGCATACTGAATAAACAAAAAATATATTGAATACTTAAATAATTGAGAAGAGACGATGCTTACAACAGAAGACACTGTATTTATATGAAAGGACATAACCTTTTGGAATAGACAGAATATTTGATCATGTTTAAATTATATGATGCATATTATTATTTATTAGGTAGGCTACATGGCTGCTACAAACTTCTAGCTTTTAATTTGAATCGTCACTGGATCTTAGCACCTTACATCATTGAGTTGTGTTGAATGCCTTTTGGTTCCTTGAAGTCCCGTTGTTGGTTTGCTCATGGTCATCCTGATATAAGTATGAAAGATTAACTTGTCTTCTCTGTTCTTGTTACATTTTACAAATTCTGCACTAATTGGTGCAGAATTCTGAACAACTCACTATTTTTTCCTTTGATCTGGTCTTGTGGTACACGTGTGAAGGTTTATCATAGCTAGCCTAGGTTCAATTCCCTGCACGCCCTGCTTCAGTGTTTCTTCCCTGCTTCAGTTCGGCCCTGAAATTTCTGAAGCCATATGCTCTAGAGGTCTTGACCAAGTTGACTTGGCTTGTGGCATCCCTGATCTAATCTGGCTTGATTTGATGAAACTTGCTGCTGATTGGTCAAACTTACCAATTTTGAAAGACTAAACAAATTTCCTGGGTATTTGCCCAACCTGTCAAAAGTTGGTGAGTCATTGATACACTTAATCAACACTGTATAAATCCCCCAAGAAGCTATTTTCACCTCATTTTGAGTGTTTTTTTTGGGTTCTGTTATTTACAAGGGCTTATTAGGTGCCAACACTGTATAAATCCTCTGTAGAAGCTTATTTGTACTGTAGTATATTTCATTTTAATATTTTACCTTAAATCTCTATTTAACTTCTTAGATATATATGTTCTTACTTCTTAATTTGTACAATATACTAGGTGCATGGTGGGAAAACTTAGCAATTCATATCTCTGATTTATAGGAGAGTATAAACAATGAACGAAATCCATATGGATATGCTAGTGTAATAGTAGATTTGTAATTATTATGAACCAACAAGTTAAAATGACCCATAAGGTATGATATCGAAATTGGTGGTTATGTTAACCTCAAAATGAGAGAGGATACGATCACATCAACTAAGGGACTTGCACTCCAAAACTAGCTTCCAAATTTATAGTATCTTGCTGTTTACATGAGCCAAAGTTGTAGTGATTTTGGTTGCGGGCACATTGATTTGAATAAGCATAATAAATTGATTCAAAAATGTTAAGAGTGATTTAGTATCTTTATTGTTCCCTTGGAAGGCATTAGGATTTTGAAACCATTTACCTCGATAAGGTCAATCTAACATTAGATTGGATCTTGAAAACTAAGGAGCCAACATTTGGAAATGAGGACCTCAATTTTTTTTACAGACACTACCATCATCAGAGATTGAGGTGGGATGTTCAGGTTCTCAATCAATAATGTGAGACATAAAGTGAGAGTATATCACATGTATTGTGTATTTGTATCATGTACTTTAAAATTAAAGTAATTTAATTAGCAATATCATTTATCATTATAATCAAAATTTCCAAAGTAATTTAATTAGCAATATAATCATAATTTGCACACTGACCATTCGTGGCTCAAACTTCTATACTCTCGTGTATGTTTACTCTATAGTTGTATTTTAATGTTAATGTTTGTCATTGCATTTTATTTTAATCATTTTTCATTTTTTTAAATATTGAGTACTCTCTTATGCCTTTTTGGTTTGTTCGAGTTTTGTGAAATTTTCATTCATTGGTCCTATTCTAACCTTATTATAAAATCAAAATATGCATATTTAGTTGAGATATTATAAAATCAAAATATATATATTTAGTTGAAATATTATAAAATCAAAATATGCCTATTTAGTTGAGATATTAGGAGAATAAAATAAAAAATAAATATTATTATTATTGGTTTTGAGTTTTTTTTAAGAAATGTTTCTCCCATTTCATATTTTACATGATCACTAAATATATAATAATAATAATATTAATATCACTAAATATATAATAATAATAATAATCTAATTTTAAGATAGAGATCAAATTAGATATATTTTATTATCTTACATGATCATTAAATATATATATTTTATTGTTATTTTTTCTTAATATGTTAATTGTTTAAGTGAAAATTTATGGATGATTAAGTATTTCAAAGTTGATAAATATTTTGAGTGGACAGTACTAACAATTTAGATTGTGCTGTTTGTAATTCTGGAAATGAACTGTGTATGAAAAACTCTATACACAATGCACAATGCATTTTCAGGATTACAAACAACATTACTTGAAAATCTATATACTTTAACAATTTAGGTTGTTAAGTGTATCAGCGTAAAAACATTTTGAATGAACATTAATAACAACTTGCAAAGATAGAGAAGACTAAAATACTGATAAAGTTAAATATAAAATTAACTTAGTTAAAAAAGTCAACAATAATAATAAAAAAATATTATTATAAATAAAATTAATTCAAAATTAATAAATAAATTTATTATTATAAAGAAAAAAAAATATTATTATAAATAAAATTAGTTCAAAATTAATAAATAAATTTATTATTATTAAGAATGAAACTATATCAAAATTAACAAATGAAAAAATATTGCTTTACATGATTATTAAACCCCCTATATATATTTTATATATTATTGTTATTTCCTTTTAATAATATATTACTTTATATGATTATTAAATCCCCTATATTATTATTGTTATTTTTCTCTTCTTATGTTTGATCTAAAATAGAAAATTTATGATAACTCTCTTACTTCTTATTTTACTAAAGTGTTAACTATATCAGAGTTAAGAAATGTTAAATCAATCTTGTTAAATCAAATTTTGAGACATAAAGAAGAGTAAACCATATAAAAAGTAAATAATAATAAAAAATTAAAATAATAATTAAAAAAATATTATAAATGAGATTAATTCAAAAAAAATTAAAATAATAATTAAAAAAATATTATAAATGAGATTAATTCAAAAATAATAAATAAAAAATTATTATTATAGAAAAAATAAACATAAAGAAGAGTAAACCATATAATAAATAAATAATAATAATAATAATAATAAATTAAAATAATAATTAAAAAAGATTATAAATAAGATTAATTCAAAAGTAATAAATAAAAAATTATTATTATGAAAAAAATATTGTTAATAAAATATTATCAATAAAATTAAATTGAGAAAATATAATAATTTGAAATTAAAAAAAACAAAAACCAACTAATAAGAAATTAACTCCTAAGAAAGAGAATTTTGAAACAAACATATAGTTCTAAAAAGAAATTAAAAGTGTTAACTATTGCTATTACAAAATAAAATATAAGGATAGAAAAATTTAGGTAGTATTTTTAAATGGAAAAATAGTTAATTAAACAAAATTTGAAAAGATCAAAATTTTTAATTTCTCAAATAAATTATATTATGAAATAAAAATGAGAGTTTTTGGTTTTTTCCAGCAAGAAAAAACTTTGTACTTCCAAAAATGAAATATACATATTTCTGTCCGCAAAGGACTACTGTAGCTTTTGTAACTTTTCTGAATCTTTTACAGGAATACTTTTTGTTTTGCACTTTCCTTTCTAAACACCGTCTTACAAAAAACTATTCATACAAAATTCAATAAGATTCGTTGCTTTACATTACATCTTCCATTTTCAACATTTATTCTATATTTTCTTATGACTTGCGCTACAAATAAAAAGTCATGCCTTCCATTGATCGACCTTCGTAGTATTCCTGAAAACAAACGCTTCCATCCTGAAGTTGGAGAGCTTCTTTTGAAAGTTTATCGACTTCCGAGTTCAACTCTTGATACATATGTTTGCACAAATACCAATCCAGACTTGCCATGCTCACATGTGCTTTTTGAGCAGCTAAGCATGCAACTTGAATTTCATCTTTCCCATTGACCCAATCAACTACTATTTTTGAATCACCAAAAATATGGACTTTACGTAAATTTAGTGAGCTCACCATAAATAATAACGCCCATAGTGCCGCCAACTCTGCCTTTGTATTACACCCCCTTTCTGGCGTGTATAAAATATTTTAATAATGAGAGGTAGAGATATATAACACTGCTCCAGATCTGCATTATGCAGGGTGGCCCCGACTTGCCTCATCGAAGTAGCTCCATGGAACCTCTTTATTTATCTGCAATGCTTCTACAATTCTGGGCTTTGGAGCTTTTTCTTTATGCAAGTGTTTACGAGAAAGCTTGCTAATTAACCCATTGATGGCTTCGTCAGGAATGAATTTGTTTTGGAAAATGCTAGAATTTCGTGCCCACCATACAAAGTACACAACAAATAGATACATAGATATGAACCTATTTTCATGCTTGCCCGATATCCAACCTACGATCCATGACTTTTGTCCTCCTTCTAAAACCACATTTCCAATCTTAAGCTCGTCACAAACTGCATACCAGACTTTTTGGGTATATTAACAATTAATGAACAAGAGCTGAACTATTTCCTCACTGCGCCTGCATAAGGCACATCAACCTGGACCCACCCGTCCTCTCTTTAGACCATTGTCCCATGTCAACACCTTGTTTTCAATTGCCAACCATGATAGTGTTTTAACTTTAAGGGGAGAATTGGCCTTCCACAGAGGCTTCCACCAATCCTGCATAATACCATCGAATTCATTCATTACCAATACTTGATACACGAGCTTTGCTGAATATATTCCATATTTCTTGTTCTTACCTCATGCTAATACATTCTCTTTGTCTTCATGCAACTTAAGGAAGTTGACAGACATAAGGCTACAGAATGAGCACCGCTCTTATATATGGATCTCTGACAGCTCAAGCATCTCCGCGACTTTCCACACACTTCGCCCAAATCCATCCACGATGTTTAACTTTGCATCCCACAGAGAGTAGACCCCTTTTAAGTGAAGCTCTTCTATTAGACTTTTGATCATTTAAAACCTCTCCCTCCACCAATCTATGGGTCCTCTCCTATCCTCACCTTGCGTCCATTACCTATTTGCCAACACAACCAATCACCTATAAAAGGATACACATCCATCATTGTATTCCAGCTAATAGATCCTGAAGACCTAAATTTTCTGGGATTCCTGATCCATTCTTCCATTGACTGTGTTATCACTCTGTAATTTCTAGAGGTTGTAGAAGAAAAGACGGAGGTAACTACCAAACTACTTTGGAAGCTGGGATCTAGCCCTGCCAACTCCATAGAGGGATCTCTCTATAGGATTTAAATTTGTTTGAGTTTAGAGTGTTAGGTTAGTTATGAAAGTTCAGTGTTTGTTTGTTTGAAATATATGGCTGAATGAATGCTTAATTTTCCATTCGGCTATGGGGTTTGTACTTAAAAATAAGGACACGTTTCAACTTTTTATAAGGTTTTCTCCAAAGGGCAGGGTAGTAAAACTGTTGGATCTATTTGAATCAAATGAAATGAATAAGAGGAAAAGAGGAGAAAATCCACTAAGTAGAAGAGCAATTAAGAATTATTTTACTTAGTTTTAGATGAATAACATGAAGATGATTGAAAAACCAGAGACATAGTATAATGAAATAAATTATGCTCTTTAACTTTCTTTTAATGGTTAGAATTCGAAACACATGCAATGATTACAGAGAATAGAAAAACCTTTGACAAAGAGAGAAAGCACATCACCAACAATCTGTTAGACAACTGACTTAGGTTGATGGATAGTTGGTTTTCATTGATGTCAACTATTGGAGAGTGATATTGTGGATTGATGTCAACCATTGGAGAAAGTCTGGTAGCGAATTTCGGTAGCACAAAGGTTTGGGTAATGGACCCAATGTTGTTTCATGTATAGTGGTATGAGTTTTAATATATTTGAAGGTAATACTATTCTATATGGATAGTACATGTCATTCATTTATGGTGGTATGTGGAACGTCACATAACTTCTC
>CBVK0100413113.1:0-20080 GCA_900067695.1 Picea abies | reverse complement strand
TTATGACCTTGGGAAGTTGAGGTACCAACTTACACCAACTTACCCATAGGGTCCCACATGAATTTTGGTGTTTCACCTTCTAGGGTTAGGTTTTTGGATGTCTAGGGTTTTTTCATTGATGAGTAATATAAAAAAGGACTCTGGAGCCTCATGGTAATCCATTCTACTCAGACGGATGCATGTAGAATCCACACCTCTTCCCAGAGATAGCTACTGCAATTCGAACAAGTGTTTCAATTATGTAGTTTTACAGTTTCATCCTATTTCATTATTTAATAGAAGATATTTTTCACTAGATATCTATGTTATTATTCATATCTCTTTGTTTATTGTATTTAGTGTATTAATCAGTTAGTTCCCCTCCTAAATTTGGATCAGGAAGTGTTTCATTTAGAGATAATAAATTTGCCAAGATTATTAGGAAAGGTAAAGTCATCCTTGGAGGTCAGAAGGCCATAGCAGAAAATGTTCTTCTAGTTGAAGATTTAAAGCACAACCTTCTAAGTGTCAGCCAAATGTGTGAACAAGGACACACACTTCTGTTTAAATCTCATGAATGCAGAATAAGAAAAGAAGACACTGGAAAATTGGTAGCAACAACAATCAAAACTCCAAACAATGTTTATATTCTAAATAAAATTGGAAGAGAAGTATGTTGTGTGGGATAGACAAATGAAATTTGGATATGGCATAAGATAATGGGACATTTAAGCTTTGAAAAGTTATTCAAGGTCAGTAACAACCAGGCAATAAGAAGTATGCCAAAAATTATCAGGCACCTCAAACCCGATATGTAAACATTGTCAACATGGGAAACAAAGAAGAGTGAGATTCATAACCAAGGAAGATTCAACATCAAGACCATTGGAATTCATCCACACTGATCTCTGTGGACCAACCAAATCACAAAGTGTGCAAGGTAATCATTACTTCATATTGTTCATTCATGATTATACAAGAATGACTTGGGTAGCCTTTCTCAAGCATAAATCAAAATCTTTTGGGGAGTTTAAAGCATTCAAAGCATTAGTTGAAAATGAAATAGATTTGAAGATCAAATTCCCAAGGTCATATAATGGAAGAGAATTCACCTCAGATGAGTTTAATGAATTCTGTGAATATCATGGAATAAGAAGACACTTCTCAGTTGAGAGAACTCCTCAACAAAATGGAGTGGCTGAAAGGAAAAACAATACTGTACAAGAAATGGCCAAAACCATGTTGAATAAAGATAAACTATCGGATATATTTTGGAGGGAGGCAGTCTACACAACTGTCTATATTCTAAATAGAGCACAAATATGAGCTAACAATGACAAAATTCTATATGAATTATGGAAATGCATGCCAACAAATGTCAAACACCTTAAGGTTTTTGGAAGAAAATGCTACATCAAAAGAGATGATAAAAACGTTGGCAAGCTTGACTCCATATATGATGATTTTATTTTCCTTAGGTACTCCTCTCAAAGAAAAGCTTACAGGTGTTTAAATTTGATATTAGACAAAATTGTTGAAAGTGAAAATGTAAGAGTGGATGATGAAAATCTTGGAGGGATTAAGATGCAAAAAAATGACGAACCAATAATAAACAACTATAGTGAAGAAGAAAAATGCAATGAGTAAGATAATGTAGAAGAATAAGAAGAAGAGAAAGAAAGTGAGGAAGATAATGCAAAAGAAGAATAAGAGGAATATCCTAGAAAAGACACAAAGACCCCCTTGAGATATGTTCAAAAGAACCACCGTGGGTAAAATCGATTCTTAGAGAGAACAACAAAGGTGTCCAAACAAGAATACAATTGATAAGATCACCATAACATGTAAATCTGTCTTTACTATCTAACATAGAACCCAAGAACTTCGAGGAAGATAGTAGAGATAAAAACTGGGTTGATGCTATGAATGAACAATTAGATCCAATTGAGAAAAATGAAACTTGGGAGATAGTTCCTAGAACAAAAGACAAGAATGTAATTGGCACCAAGTAGGTTCTTAGGAACAAACTGAATGAGGATGGACAAGAAGAGAGAAATAAGGAAAGGATTGTGTGTAAATGATATGCTCAAGTTGAAGGGGTAGAATTTGATGAAACTTTTTCTCTAGTAGCCAGACTATAAACCATTAGAATATTCCTGGCATTTGCAAGCGAAAAGAGTATCAAATTCCATCAAATGGATGTTAAATTTGCATTTCTAAATGGAAATTTGGAAGAGGAAGTATTCATTGAACAACCCAAGGGATTTTAGTTTTCAGAAAATCAAGACTATGTGTGCAAATTGAAGAAATCCCTCTATGGTCGAAAACAAGCATCTAGAGATTGGTACTCAAGGCTTGATAAGTACCTACAATAGCAAGGATTCAAGAGAGGAACTGCAAAAAGTAATATTTACATCAAAGAAGAAAATGGAAATATGATTATCATTGTGGTCTATGTATATCATATCATCTTTGGAAGCGACTTTGATGATCTAAGTCAAAGAATTTCAAAGAACATGCAAAAGGAATTTGAGATGTCCATGCTAGGTGAGTTTTCTTATTTCTAGGTCTGCAAATCTCTCAATCAAATAAAGTCATATTCATTTCTCAAACAAAATGCATTAAGGAGATGTTTAAAAAGTTCAAGATAGAATATTGCAAGCATGTCAATACTCCTATGATAACAGGGTGCAAGATAAGTAAGGATGATCAATCACTAGAGGTAGATCACACCATGTATAGATCAATGATAGGTAGTCTTTTATATGTAACTACATCAAGGCTTGATTTCATGCAAGTTGTTGGATAGGTTTCAAGATTTCAATATACACCAAAAGAATCACATGTGATGGAAGTCAAAAGAATTCTCAGATACTTGAAGGGCACAATGGATTTTGGACTGTGGTATCCAAAAGGACAGAATTTTACTCTAACAACATACACTGATGTAGATTGTTCATGAAGTATTGATGAAAGGAAAAGAACAAGTGGTGGAGCATTATTCATGGGAATTTGTTTAGTATCCTGGTTAAGCAAGAAACAATCCTCAATTTCCTTATCCACAACAGAATCAAAGGACATTGCAACAACATCTTGTTGTACACAAATCCTTTGGATGAAACAAGCCCTGCAAGACATTAAAGTATAATACGAGAAACCAAATTATATACTATATGAGAACTCTAGTGCCATAAGTATTTCCAAGAGCCCATTGATGCACTTGAAGAAAAAACATATCCCTATCAAATATCATTTTCTGAGGGAACATGTGAATGATAAGACTGTCAAGTTGGAGCACGGTCCTACCAAGAAACAAATTGCAAATAAACTGATACCTAGAGATAGATTTGAGTATCTTAGAGAAAATATGGGAGTCATTCCCATTTCTCAATAAATAATTTATTTGAAAGTTGTTGGGAGCTCAACATAACCAAAAGCTCAGGGGGAGAGTGCATATAATTGCATATTGAAAAAATAAAAATATTTGAAGATCAATACTAAGAAGCACTATCCCAGGGGGAGTCTACATGGATATAATAGAACTATGGTTAGGCCTTGATGATTTAGATCAACAATAATAAAAGTATAAGAAGGGCCTCCCTAGATCAATGGTAAATATCTTACAAATAGTGACTATGTACAAAGTTTTACTGGTAACACTTTTGAAGCAGCCCCTTGAAATACAAAAGAGAAAATTTATAGTCCTTGGGGGGAGAGTTATTGACAGGGTGAGTTACAGAATGGTAGAGAAGATTAAAGGGATCCTTGTCATTGTTTTCAAAAGGGGAGAGAATGCAGTAAAACATCAATCGACAAAACTGTACAATGGAGTGACACATGGAGGATTACATGAAGAAATAAAATGAAATGTGACCCATGATTAAGTCACATTACCAACATACCCACTCCGGGAGTAAGAGATGTTTTACTCATTTGTTTCCATCAATGACAAGGGGGAGATGGTTGGATATTTTGTGTCATTGATGTCAACACTGTAGGGGGATTTTGTTTGACTAATTATTTGACAGTGTCATTGATGACAAGTTGTTTGTGACAGGATGAAAACAATGGTATAATCACATCATGCGATTGTGGATGAGAATGCGATGACATCTAGTGACATGGAATTGTTAGAAATTAAAGGCTCTAATTATAAAAAAATAGTCAGAGGTGTGAAAAAGAATCAAGTACTATTCAGGCTCAGAATAAACGTTTAACTCTTAAGGATATTGAGAATTCATGGGACATAGATACTTTTCACATTAATAATCTCTCTCAAAGAGAATAAATGCACACTGGCATTTGAAAAAAAGTTAGATGGTGCACACAAATTGTATTAAGGTCTGAAATGGAATCCAAAGATTCATTACAAGTTCCCAAGTACAGTTGGATCTGACCATAATCAAACAAGAAGATCAATAAATTGACGTGAACAGTCAAAGGAAGAAACCTCCTTGATAATCAACGGTAGAGATTCATTGATAGAGAAAATGGAATGAATTAATATAGATCGACGATGGTTAGGTCATTGAGCACATATCTGATGAATTATGTTCAACGAGGTAATTGTGGATATTTCATTGGGCCAAAAGATGAATCGACAATGGGGATTAAATCATGTACATAGATCGACAGTGGTTCAAGTTTGAGTTTAATAATGGAGAAGTCACAATCTAACCATTCATCCAGAAAAGAGATCAATTGTCCTTTTACAATTGTGGGTGCCTAACCAACACATGGGTTAACATAAAGCACCTCCACCCCCACCCCACCCCCGCAATTTATACATGTGATGGAATGGAAAGACACGTGTCAGTGTATTGTTTATTATGGTCCCCCTTTGCATCAAGATTCGAGTCAAGGGTCTATCTCCCCACAATAAAGCCTATGGTCCCACGTGCTTGGTTCTATGCCCATTGGGATAACTCGAGTAATTAGGGACAATAATCCTTGGGGGATTATACTCTGTGCGGACATTTGAATGGTGTTCTTGATGATCTGGTCAGCTCCAAGGATGAATTGGGTCCATACTCAATTACAATTGAGTCCACATATGCTCGATTGATCCATATACATATACTTACTATGATGAGAATGTGGAGTGAGAAAATATGTGAGTCTTGAGACAACCTGTTTGGGATTGCAAATATCGTGGAAGAGAACTCTGTGATGCTGAAGAATTGTTTTTGAACATTCTGAGGATATGATAATTGCATGGATACGATGTTTGCATGGATACAATATTTGCAGGAGATAATAATGGTGATGTAAGGGATAATCAAAAGATGTTCATAGGTTTCTATAATAAATACGGTGCCCTTGAGGCTACATAGGAATATGAACATTGTATTAATATGAACTAAAGTATCATTTGTCTAGAAACAAGAATGAAACAGAATACATTGTAGAAAATGTAACACACTCGACCCCTGAATAACTTTCCTAGGGATGGGGCATCAAAAATTCACTCTCCTTAACATCTTAGATCCTCTTTCCGAGGTATTTATCCTCTTATAATCACTCGTAGCATTCTAATGACTGCTACCAGGCTCAAATCTAAGCTTTGGATTGCAAGGTATGGCTTCCCAAAGTTCTTTGGGCATTCATTGGTTGAGGGCCACGTGGCGCCCACGTGGATCCACCTCACACGTGTTGTTTCTAAGTTCCTTCCTCCATGGTGGAACACCATCTAGCATCTGATCCCATGACTGGACTTAATATGTTTCTCATATATCAACTGTGGAGGAATTCAGCGCTTCATGCCTCTTTTCTATCTACGCATGAGACCACCCAAAGTTCCAAACTTCCAAAGTCCTGTAATCTTGCCACATGGCTCCACCCTTCGATTTGTTCGGTCTCTCTACCATACTACACCCCAAACCCTCTAGAGTCTAAAGTCCCAAACACTCAGAGTCCAGGTCACTTCACCAACCCTTTTGGCTAGGCGGGCACGTACCACAATTTGACATGTGGAAGGGCTAGGAGTGACACGTGCCCTCATCAGGGGTGACATGTGTTACGTTCCAATAGTTATATAGGGTATGTGATACGCATGAGTCTGGGTAACATGTGGCACTTCAAACTGAGGTCCACATGTCCCTCAGTGATTTCATTGTGCCACATCACCCCTGACTGACAACCTTCTAACATAACTCAGATATCACAGTCGAGATCTGGCCATGTAGATCCATATATCTATGACTCTTTTTACTTCGAGAGTTCAGCGTTTAGGAATTTGGTGGTGCAAACTCCTCTTTTATCCCAAAGTTGGTCAGTGTGGGGTTAACCATAGCTGAGATTTAATGGCTGGGAAAAGTCCCGAAGCATCCTTGAATCGACGACTCTCATCACTTCAGGGATTCAATGTTCGAGAGCTTTGTCATGAAAAATCCCCCTTTCTCCCAAAGTTGGTCAGTGTTGGGTTGACCACAGCCTAGATCTGACGGTTAGGAAGAGCCCCAAAGCATCCTCAAATCAATGGCTCTTGTCACTTCAGGATTCAACATTCGAGAGTTTCACGATGCAAACTACTCCTTTCTCCCGAAGTTGGTCAGCGTCGGGCTGACCATAGCCTAGATATGACGGTTAGGAAGAGTCCCGAAGCATCCTCAAATCAATGACTCTTGCCACTTCGGGCTTCGGAGTTTGGGGGTTTCATGCTATAGAATTATCTTTTATCCCAAAGAATTCAACACCGAATTGACCATGGGGTAGATCCAATGAATAGGGAGGGATCCAACATGCACTCAAATCAATGGTTCCCATCACTTTTTTGTTTCAGCCTTCGGGGATTTTGACGTTAAACTGTCGAGGTCCTCCTGAAGTGGTCAACACTGGGCTAACTTCATCATAGATCCGAAGGCTAGGAGATAACCCAAGGGATCCCTAGATCAACGGTTCTGGTAACATCGCGGCTCCAAACTTCGGGGGTTTTGGCTTCACTTTCACCCCATTTTCCCGAAGTGGGACTTTGTTGATGTACCATGTGTGGGTCCCTTCTCCTGAAAGATAGGATAGTAGGCGGGGCTCCTAACAATATCCCCCAAATCTATGGCTCTCCTTCAGTTCATAACTTCGACGTTCAAGGATTTTGATTATATAGCATATCCATTCTCCCCAGGAGGAACTTTGGGGAAGTACCATACGTGAAGCCTTCCACTAGATGATCTGACAATTGAGAAGGGGACCCAAAAGAATCCTCAGATGAACGACTCATAACCTTTTGTGACTCTAGAATTCAGGTATTTTTTACAATTATGAAGTTTGACATCCTAGGGCTTCGAGCTCCTGAAGCTCCAAATTCATCAAGAGTTAGCTCCTTTCGGAATTAGCACAGTGTTCCTAAACCTTGGTCATATGGACCCTCTGATGAATCTCAGGCTTTAATCTCTACTCTTATCCAATATTTGGTTAAGGCCATGGGTGCGATCCTAAGGTCTCTTAGGCTACTGGTTTGAAGGAAGTGCCTTCATATCTCACAGAACTTTAAGTTCTAAAACAAGGCGGGATAATCTCTTGGAATTACTAAGACGGTAGTAGTGCTAAGAGGCTTTCTCTGACTCTAGAACTATGAGGTAACTCCCTGGAGAAAACACCTTCGAGGGTTAAACTAGAGCATATGGAAAATCAAGTAGAAGAATAATTCCTCAAGGAGATAAATACATACACATCACTCGATCAGTCAATACAAAGGCCGATCTTAAATGTATACATACATGCATTCATTCATTATTCCATTTCAAAGAAAAAAAAATGAAAATGCTTATCAGAACTAGAAGACATGATTTGACTATTGAAAGGGGTGCCCGTCTCCACCCAACCATAGGATCATTCACTCCTAATGAATTTACCAATGGCCACCCCCGAGCTAGGTCACGATGCTTTGAGATTAAATGTTTTCTTTTGGCTCAGTGAAAATTAGGGAAAAAGGTTACTCTCCTTCTCTCAGCTCAGTAATGGATAGGGATGAAGGTTACTCTCCTTCTCTTGACTCGGTAATATATAGGGATGAAGGTTACTCTCCTTCTCCTGTGATCAGAACACACTCCTTTTTTAGTTCTTCCTCGAACCTGATCTTAGTCTCTCTTCTCTGGTCTCTTCGCAGGTCTTTCTCTGCCCACCACACCTTTGTTTCTTTCCTTCCTTAGCAATATTGCGTGTAGCTTGAATTCCTAGTCTTTTTTCAGGTCTGGAAGCCTTATAGATGGGTGGTCTACCCCATCCCCTCATTAAATCTTGCGGAGGTCTTCCCACCTACTAGCCTGACTGTAATTCATTCCTGGGTCAGAGGGTTGTTCTGATCGTAAGAAATTAAATATGGAAAAGTACTGGTCTGGTGGAGGTTAACGCAACCATTCTTGGTCCCCTTCACCATCTCTTTCATATCATTCATGGTCTCTCTTAGCACCCCCCCCCTTCCATCAGTCATGCAACACTTATCCATTTTCTAGTAAATAACATAATTTACATTTATCGACCTTTTATACAAAGGTCCATCAAATCAAACATTCACACATATTGAGTTTTCCATAGTCTCTTGGCCAATATGGTTATATTTACAAAACTGGGGGAAACAGGGTGTTACAAAATATTTGGTGAAACTATGAGAAATATGTTATGGAAGTTCTTGAAATAGTGTCAAACTGAATGTAGTATAACAAATTCTTGTGAACAAATACAAAATAAAGGTGGAAGGGTGGAGAAGGGAAAGACTGAGTTGGAGATCTATTTTCAAGTTGGTTCCTATAGAGGATTGGTGTCCTCGTCTCTTTGTAGGTTGGTTCTTGTTTGTGGGTTGGTGCCTACAGAGGATTGGTGTCCTCATTCATTTGTAGGTTGGTGCCTACATAGGATTGGTGTCCTCATCCCTTTGCAGTTTGTTGCATGTTTGTAGGTTGGTGCCTACAGAGGATTGGTGTCCTCATTGACATTTATTCTCACATAAATTGATATTCATTTATAAATAATTGTAAGGTATTAACAATTTGGGTTTCCACTTCCATATGTGTAAATGTGTTGAACATTGTATGTGATTATGATGAGTACATTTTTGGTATAACTGATTGCAAGTATAAATCCTAATTGTGTTTTAAAATCATATCAGAATAAAAGGTATTAAAAGTATACAATACTGATTCACCCCCCCTCTGACTACTATCAAACATTTCAACATAAATGGAGGGTGAAAATATTATTATGGGCTCGAAAACAATTGTAAATCAACAAACCTTTGGCTTTGGGATAAAAAAACTCCAATTTCACACTCTCGTCATTCCAGTTATCTTATATGGATGTGAATTTTGGGGTTGCAGTATATTTAGAAAATACTGGATAAAGATAGAACATATCCAAAATAATTTTATAACGTATAATCTCAAAATTAAGGGCAATACACTCTATCATATCCTCCTCATAGAAGTAAGCCTTTCCCACATTGAGAGCATTTCTATGATTAGATACCTAACGTACAAGAACAAGATAAACAACATGGATGACAAGAGGCTCCCCAAAATTTCTTCAAGAACTAGTCAAAACCACCAGTGGCTCAAGTGGGGATGGCATAAAGATGCCAAATCTTGGCCAAATCATTGGGGAATACAAGAAGCCATCATGCATAATATTGATAATATTACAAATATTATCACTTCTAAATTTAAGGAGAATATGTGGTCTGATAAAGAATTAGTGGATCAAAATTACCTCTCAGATTTGAAAAGTGCAAAGAACAAAATCAACATTGCTAAAATAAGAACAAACTCTCATGAGCTACATAGTGAAACTGGGTGTTAGAGAACTCCCAAAACACCATGGGATGAGAGAAATTTCCACCTTTGTGACACTAAGTGGGTAGAAGATGAAAAACACTTCTTCTTGGATTTCCCTTCCTATACCCATATTAGATCTCAATTTAAAAATATCTTCCACATTACCAACCTTCCTGACCTCCTAAGTAATCAAAACTATGGTGATTCTGGAACACTTCTCTAAATGTTTTTTGAGCATAGAAATACAATTTTAAATAAATTAAAGTAATCTCTTACCTTCTTAAGGTCCAATAGACCAATTGGTCCCAATGGACGTTAATCATGATCATCATCATAATATTTTTACACATCGACATAAAATACATTTAATCATCAAACTAAATTCAAATAATTTGGTACAACTTTAATTTTTGTTAACTAAAGACATATAATTATAATATTTTTACACATAAACATAAAATAATCATTTAAATTCATTACTCAAAATATTGAACATTAAAAAATTGATTAAAGTATCATGATATCTTAACTTCCTCCACCTAGTGAAAGAGGTCGTGGTGCCTTCATTCCTGTCCAAGTTTCATAAACTATGTTCCAAGTTTCTAGACCAAGTCTAGATCTATCACCATTTTTTATATGATTGGAATAACCTAATTTGATTTCAAAATTGATTGGAATGACAATTAAAAAAATTCTCATAAAAAATATAATTGGATCATTATATATCAATTGACATTAAACTAAATTCTTTGTCAATATTTATTGTAAAGTATTGTAATTGAGCTATTATATAAAATTTTCATTAGTATGAATTTTTGTTCATATTTATATATGTTAATATTTATTGTAAATTAAGGGTTGGAAGGAGAAGGTGGGGTTATCTATTCCCCAGGTGGACATATTCGAACAACCTTTTTTTCAGTAAGAAAAAAAACGTATATTAATAAATATAAATATTCTTTTACAAAAACTATCTTCAGAAACAATACTTTCAGTTCCTTTTTATTGGACTATAGATAAGTAAAATATGAGAAAAATACAATTTACAACAGAAAGGAAGAAAACATTTAGGTCCATCCTCTAAAATATAGCCTTTGTTTTTACTTTTCTAGTTACATTACAAAAAACTAGTTTCATCACCTTGCATCAAATAAATTTTAACTAATGATTAGTCTTTCAAAATTTTATGAGCCTTCTTTAGCTCCATGCAACATATATACCATCCTCATCTAGTACCAAAGCTTCTTTAGATATCTGGTCATCTTCCTTGTTATAATCTCTCTCTATATATTGAGCTTTGATTTGTTGAAATCTCTCACTCAACACACAAATATTTTCCAACCAAGGCTGAAGAGAGACCACCTGTAAATTGTTTTCATTAGAAAACCAATCAATAATAACTTTTGAGTCACCCACCATTTGTAACCTTGTTACCTTTTTATAGTAATCAAAAAATAAGATGCACCACAAGGCTAGGAGTTCACACCTAGTATTAGTTCCTTGACCGCAATTCATCTTAAGTCTGAAAGTGCCCTTAGATGGACATTTCAATACAGCTCATGCCCCACATTTAGCACCCTTGTCTTGTGTGTCACCATCAAAAAACCCTACTGCCAGATCCCAATCAAGTAAAGGATGCCTATCAACCCTGCTAATCTTAGGATATTTTGGACTTTTTAGCTCTCCCAAGTCCTGTAAAATCCTATTAAAAACTATGATCAAATTTGGAGGATGATCTTAAAAGATAACCAGATTCCTATGCTTCCAAACCTTCCACAAATATAACTTGGGATTTCTTTCCAAATTAACTCCTTCCTGATCCAATTTTGCAAACATTCAACAATATGTCCTCCTTCCCAATAATTCATTAGTTTTAATTCCTTGATAATTGAAAACCATATGTCTTTGGTAAACTACATTCCATAAAGAGATGATACATAGTTTCCTCATCGTTCCCACACAAAACACATCTGCTAGGCCCATAGATGCCTCTTTTTACCAGATTCTACCAAGTAATAATTCGTTGTTCAAGAATTAACCAAATAAAAAGTTTGAATTTTAGTGGAAGTTTCCAATTCTAGAGTTCAACGTACCAATAATTTGGTTCTTCCTCCACATTCTCCAACATCTGGACTTCGTAAGATTTTTTCGCACTCACTTGTCCACCTTTTGTATCCCAAGACCATAATAAGGTATATTTATCACTATTTAGTTCAAACCTCGATCCTACTAGCCCCTTAATAAAATTATTCCATTCCTCTTTTTGTTCTCCACCCAGCCCCAAAGTCTCAGCCTTTTTCCAACTTGTATGACTTGTGTTCTCCAAGTCATTTCTACCAGCTTGTGTAAGGAATTCTATGCCTTGTGCCTTCAGAGTAGAGATGAGATTCCTTAACATTTTGTACTAATTATAAGACCCAACCATAGGATCAACTCCAATACTAATGTCCCTCCAATTTCCAGGTTCCCACACCAGCCAATCAGTTAAGATAGTTATTGAAGAGGTAAGTGGTCTTCAAATATTTGAAATTTCATTCCAATTTTTCTTTCCTTCCCTGAGCCACTCAGTAATAGTTTTGTTCTTAATATGTTTTTTCAGAATCACCTGATGCTATAGTCCAGGCACCATAAGAAACCTCCAAAATATTTTTTCCGCCAAGGCTTTTCCAAAAGAAAAAATATTTTTAATTCCCCATCTGTTGGTGCAAGTTTGATCATCCCATGGTCCTTCTCAGTTTACCAAAAAAAGGTACGGTTTAGTCTAGAGCGCTGGCATTTTCATCTCCTCTGAAGAGAATAAGTCTCACCCAAAGCCTTACTGAGAAAGATAGATAGGGAAGGGTATGGAAAAGACTTTATAGGATCCATAGAGCCTTCAAGATTCATCCCTGATCTTGCGCAAGAGACATAAATAGATCAGAAACATATATGTGCAAGAATCGAACCTACTTACGTTAAGAACAAGCATCTAAACACAGAACCATTGAGTAGAACTTATAACCTAGAAAGAATAATTGTAATGCATAAGGAAAACAACATAGACACATCATATTTGAAAATTTAGGTCCTTCTTCATATTATCTTCAGAATCTTTCCTTGATTACAGACTCATAATTACACAGCAGTGCGCTATACAGACTGTTGACTTTGGACTTATGTCACAGAGCTCCAATTCTCAGACTAATAGATCAAATTCATTACAGATTCAAGACTCGACTTGACTCAACTCCGAAAAATCAACTTGGAACCAACTCATGATCAACGAACCAACAACAACAACAATGTCAACAAAAACAAGGGAAACAACCAACCATGTCAACAACCCTTTTACACTTATGTTCAACCCTATATATAGTTGGGTTGTGTCTTCTATTTTGTCTTGCATGCTTCCTTGTTCTATTGCAACCATTTGTTTCTTAGCTGGTGTTGCACTGTCTTTCACAATTTCTTTCTGTTGTTCTTTATCGTTCTGTTGTCCAACCTCTGTTGAAGCTTGCGCAACTCATGCTCAATCAAAACTTGCACAATTCCTTATCCAAAAATGAAGGTCCCATCAGGCTTCGACCACAATCCTTGACTCGTCCTTGAGTCAAGTGCTTGGTTCTTTCTCATTTTCTAGGAGCATCTATTTTTTTCCCTTATCCTCCTTTTCTTCTTCCTTGGGTTCTTATGTCTATTCTTTCTCTTATTTTACCTCTTCAAATGAAGGGCCCAACTATGGTACCAACTCTAAGGCTCATTGTTTCACTCCTTAAAAGTTTCCCACCTTATCCTACCATTTCTTGGTGAGGAGTGATGCCTCTGCAACAAATTGTTGGGTTGCTTCCTTACTATCCACCTTTGGATTGGACGTTGTTATCATTGAAATTTCGTCTGCAAATGGTTACAAGAATCTAGCATCGTCAAACAGTTATGAGGTCACCCATAGACCAAAATTACCACAAAATCATTTCCAAAAGGTCCAAAACTATACAACCAGTGATAAAATTAAAGTGCGCTATGACTACACAAGGCGCACGTGCACATGCGCTATCCAAAAATGCAGGAAAAGCGCACATGCGCATGATGCATGACTGTGGTTGCTAAAATCCGCACACATCTAAAAATGACACATTTATGATATTGGTCGACCTCCCACCCACTTTTGGTTCAACTTCCAAGTTGATTTGACACTCAAATCTCGACTGAATTCGACTGGGTGGCTGGTCAAAAACCTAAAAATGCCCTAAATATCCTCTTTTCAGACTACAAGTTGGTTGCACAATACCTCAAAGAGGTGATATAAAACAAAGCCATGGGTGCACTTCATTTTCAAGGAATTCATTAGCAAATTTATGATACTACTATTCTCTTGAGGAATCCTCTATTCTCATCAAGAGTATACTAGCACCATTACATTGGGCAATCCATCTCACCTCTTGAGCGGATTAGCTTGGGATTCTTTCACCATTTCATTCAAATTTGTAAGAAGAGCTTAGTTGTGGGGGTCCAAGAGCCCTCCCTTGGAGGAAGAAGGGACCCATAGTCCTCTTTATTCTTGGTGTTTTCTTTCACTAATATAATCCTTGCCATTGGTGACATGAGTCTTATTAGTTTTTTGTTCTTGTGTCCTTATGCTCAATAGTTTAGTTGTTCTTTTATTTCTTAGTTTAATTCTTAGTTTTTTATTTTATATTTCTTTCTCTAACCCTTTCCTTTACAACTGTCTTTCTTAGCTAACCCAACTAAGCTTGTAAGCACCTCTATTTTTCTCCTTTAGGTGACAAAAGAGGCGCAATAGATTGGCGACTCCATTGGGGCTCTTGGACCCCCACAACTAAGCTCTTCTTACAAATTTGAATGAAATGATGAAAGAATCCCAAGATAATCCACTCAAGAGGTGAGATGGATTGCCCAATGTAATGGTGCTAGTATACTCTTGATGAGAATAGAGGATTCCTCAAGAGAATAGCAACAACATAACTTTGCTAATGAATTCCTTGAAAATGAAGTGCACCCATGGCTTTGTTTTATATCACCTCTTTGAGGTATTGTGCAACCAGATTGTAGTGTGAAAAGAGGCTATTTAGGGCATTTTTAGGTCTTTGACCAACCATGCAGTTGGATTCAGTCGATATTTGAGTGTCAAATCAATTTGGAAGGTGAACCAGAAGTGGGTGGGAGGCCGACCAATCTCATAAATGTGTCATTCTTAGATGTGTGCGGATTTTAGCAACCACAGTCATGCATCATGCGCATGTGTGCTTTTCCTGCGTTTCTGGATAGCGCATGTGTGCGCGTGCCCTGTGTAGTCATAGCGCACTTTAATTTTATCACTGGTTGTATAGTTTTGGACCTTTTGGAAATGATTTTGTGGTAGTTTTGGTCCATGGGTGACCTCATAACTATTTGATGATGTTGGATTCTTGTAACCATTTGTAGACAAAAGTTTAGTGATAATAGATGCCCCCTGATGGATGAGGTTAGGAGCATACATATAGATGAAATTCATCAATGTTTCTTATACTGAGAGTGTCGTTGTAAGAGAGAGCGATAATGAGAGGGTCAAGAATTACCCGTTGGAGGGAGAACCAAATTATCCTACGCTATGTGTTCAGAATATGGCCATTATACACACCATTTCCCAGCACTACCTCATTTTCGGTAGACATTAGTCATAGTACACCAAAGCTTCTAGAACAAACCCAATCCAGCTACATCATCCCCACCAAAAATCACTGACATCCATTATGTCATGAATTCAGTCAATGAACGTATGAGATTCCCTTTCTCTCTATGCGAATCCTTAGATCATTTTACATACCAATGTCCTATGATCATTTAATACAGGCAACACTAAAAGATCCTAATTCAAACCCCTGTGCCCCCTACAGAATCGATGGTTGACCTTACCTCATCACTAGCAATTCTCCATATCATTTCTCCTAAACCAAAGGAACTCCCTATTCCTCCATGGTTCTTGGATGACTTATCTGAGGATTTACCCCCAAATCCCCCCAAATTACCGCTCGATCGTCCATAGTGTTAGTAAAACTAGGATGGCATTATGGACCCACCGTCCATATCTAAGCCCTTTTCCCCACAATCATTTTTTGGTACAGGATCCCACAAGATCCATTTTTCAAACCATCTTTGGCCTCTTACATAGACATTTCCATCCAGTTATCATTTTCCCTTTTCCCCGACAGAGCATCTTCCCATGACACACTCAGGTACGCCTACTCATGTTCAAAATTATCAAATAAATGCTTGTATGTTCGATTCTCTTCAGATGTTGTTCACGTTGGGTATTTGGTTTTCATGTGTGTAGGTACTTGGTCATCATACATCAACGCAACCCCTTCAGGTATATAATCAACACTGGCATGTAATCATTCCCTCTGAATCTCAATTGCATCTCCAGTCACACCCTCTGACATTTTCCTCTAGGATCCCCATCTCCGGCTCTGCAGTATGAACACCTCCATTGCATCTTAGGTACTGTCACCCGGTAGCACTCTTCCCCACATGAGTTGTCTCATTCATAGCACCCTTTTGCACTTTGACACTCATGCTGTTTTTGAACCCTTTAGGGATGGGAGTCCCGATAGTCTTACATCATGTCGCGAATCAACCACATACTCCTCCTCATTTTGCTAGCTTTCCCACTGGACTCCCATATTATCTCTTCAAGGTTCTATTTTGACTGCACCTTCGTAGTATCATAAACCCTCTATTTCATTCACAATCAGTTTGCCCCTCTGCAAATTTCCCTTCATTTCACCTACCTCATATAGAAATCCACCCATGGGGCCCCCACCCTCCACTGTTTCTCCAAGCAAATTGTGCCCTAACCGGCCCAACCATATTACATTGGGGCACCCGTTTTTGTATTTGTACACTCATCCCAAATTATTCTTTATTTCTTTGGTACATTGTAAAAATCCTTTGTTTCTAGCATTTACATCTCCTTTTGTTGCCACCTTTGACGACCTTCTTCCATCTTTTGGCAAATGCAACCCATGTCACCCTTGGTTGGGGCACTCCTTATCATCTACTCCTGTTGACATCGTCCATATACGCCGATTATCCCACATGCCACTTACCTCCGCCCTATGAGTTTGTTCACTTTGTCCTGCCTTTGGCACAACTTATCCCTTGTCTTGTTGTCCACCTGACACTCGACCTAGTTGAACGGTTGTGACCACTTATACCTCACATATACCCCCAACCAAGGGCAGTCTTGAGTCTTCCTACATCTTGAATTCGTCCATGAACCTCCTCCAGTTCCTAACCTCACCTAGTAGATTTCACGAAGCCCTTTGCTTCTTGGAGTCACGTCCCCCTTTTTGTCAACATTAGCATAGTTTCCAGAAGGGTGACAGTATCTTGACTCTCATTACCTTTCCAATGAGAGGTCTTAGATGGCACAGGGAGAACCACAATTTCTCCCTGCTGTCGTTGACCCCCCATACCATTCGACTTCAACACTTTCTCATGTTACGGTGGGTCTTACTTTGCAACTATTGCAGTTATCTCTTATATTTTTCGAATACCTCTGAACTTGGCTGGGCTATCAATGCCTACAGAATCTGTGATATTTCTTACAGATGTCACTGCCTACTATTCAGATTATGTTCCTCCACAGAATTTTCTTTTTCCTTTATCATGACCGCCCCCGAGAGTGCTACAGTTGTCTACATCAACACACCATTCCTTTTTTAGTTACATGACACGAGCATGGGGCATGCCTGCCTCATTTGTACATAGTTTATTTTTACACACCTTATGGAAGGTTGGGTTCTATAGGTTCCCTTCTCCCTCCAAAGGGTAACTCTTGAAAATACCACTATCACTCTCTCTTACAATGACACTCTCAGTAGAAGAAACATTGATGAATTTCGGCTATACGTATGCTCCTAACCCCATCCATCAGGGGGCATCTGTTATCACTGAAATTTCATCCGCAAATGGTTACAAGAATTCAGCATAGCCAAATAGTTATGAGGTCACCCATGGACCAAAATTACCACAAAATCATTTCCAAAGGGTCAAAAACTATACAACCAGTGACAAAATTAAAGTGCGCTATGACTACACAGGGCGCGCACACATGCACAAAATAGAAACGTAGGAAACGCTCACATGCGCCCGATGCATGACTGTGGTCGCTAAAATCTGTGCATATCTGAGAATGACGCATTTATGAGAGTGGTCGGCCTTCCACCCACTTCTGGTTCATCTTCCAAGTTGATTTGACACTCAAATCTGGACTGTATCCAACTGGGTGGCTAGTCAAAGACCTAAAAATGCCCTAATTAGCCTTTTTCCACACTGCAAGTGGGTTGCACAATACCTCAAAGAGGTGCTATAAAAAGGCCATGGGTGCACTTCATTTTTTAAGGAATTCAATAGAAAAGTTATGCTGCTACTATTCTCTTGAGGAATCCTCTATTCTCATCAGTATACTAGAACCATTACATTGGGAAATCCATCTCACCCCTTGAGTGGATTAGCAAAGAATTCTTTCACCATTTTCATTCAAAGTTGTAAGAAGAGCTTATTTGTGGGGGACCAAGAGCCCTCCCTTGGAGGAAGAAGGGACTCATAGTCCTCTTTCTTCTTGGTGTTTTATTTCACTGATATAAACCTTACCATTGGTGACATGGGTCTTATTGTTTCTTTTGTCCTTATGTCCCTATGCTCATTAGTTTAGTTGTTATTTTATTTCTTAGTTGTTCTTTTATATTTATTTCTCTAACCCTTTTTCTTACAGCTTTCATGCTTAGCAAACCCAGCTAATCTTGCAAGCACCCCTGTTTTTCTCACTAAGGTGACAAAAGAGGCAAAACAATAATGATAGAAATCTTTATCTTGTTGTTCCTCCATAGGTATAGTTTTTATTTGAACATGTTATCTTCTAAGAAATGGATATGAAAGATATGTATAAAAGATATGGTATATACAAGAACTATGAAAAGTATTGTTACCTTGTCTTAGAAGAAGAAGTTTGTTTTGTTCTGCTTGGATTTATTTGAGGGTTCCCTTTCTTCGACAACTCATGATTTGTGTGTTTCCTTCCTTTTCTTTAACTCGGGACAATGATTCTTGTAGTGACCATATTTTCGACAATTGAGGCATTGTATTCTTGACATATCTTTCTCTTGATTCAGTTTCTTTCTAGAGCCAAACTTCTTTTTATTCTTGAAATGCTTGAACTTTGTTGTGAAGGCTTGATCATTGTATTTCTTTTGAGGTTTCTCTTTTTCACTGATCCTTGATTCTTCTTGTGCACAACAAGTCCAAAGTTCTTCAAATGTAGGATACTCCTTCCTTTTGTTCATGCTTGCGGAAAATGCATCCCATGTCTTGGGAAGACCATTGAGCACCATATTTACCAGTTCCTTCTATGACATGATCTCTTCAATAGCTTGTAGTTGATATCTTAACTGAGAGATCCTCACAAAGTATGATGTTATGTTTTCATCATCATTCATCTTCATGTCACAGAGCTCATTCTTTAGACTCATTACTTTTCCAATGTTTCTCACTGAGAAGAGGTTTGTTAGGGAATCATACATCTTTTTCGATGAGTCAGGATGGGATATGTAGGGTATCAAGTGGTATTTAATAGATTCCACTATGATACTCATGGCATTGATGTCACTGTCTCTGAACTTATCCATAATTGCAATGTTCTGCAGTTCCTTCTCTTTTCCTTCTTCAAACTCTAGTTCCACGATCTTTCCTTTCACGATATCCAACACTTTATTCTTGGCAAGGATGAGGTCAATCCTTGTCTTGCATGCTCTGAAGTTAGAAGCCCCATCTAACTTGTTTTCTGACTTCATAGAGTAGGTCATGGTTTCCTTGACTTGATCAACCCTAGATTTGATCAAAAAATCAAACTTGATGTCTTGGCTTGATAAGAGTACCAGGAGGTGCGCTAGGTAAGGCCACACTAGTCTATCTAGAAATTAGGTCAATCCCTTCACTTAAGGTGCCTCAATGACAGGGTTAGGGTTTCTGCAACTGCACTTGCTACTAACCCCAATGACATTTATTTAGTAACTACTCCTGCTAGAAACCCTAGTGACAATTCTTCAATGAGCTTAGTAACCTTATGGCTATGCTCCCTTCCAGTGGTTAGATTGAATGAAGAAGTTGTGGGCCCATAACCTATTAGAATGTGCTCATTTTACCATAGAAAATATCACTATTGTCACCCAACCATAGGCTGAAGCCACCCTCCAAGCTGTTGCTTAAGGTTGGTTGTCATTGATGTCAACCCTTGAAGAAAGCCTCATAGCACAAAGGTTTGGGTAATGGAACCAATATTGTTTGATGTAAATATGACT
>CBVK0100413112.1:0-20082 GCA_900067695.1 Picea abies | reverse complement strand
GAGGCATATCTTGCAGGTGTTGGCACATGGTTTGATGCATATCTTGATGATGTTGGGCATATGTTTTGAGACATGTTCTTGGTGATATTGGAATATGATATATGTGAATAGATCTAGTGTTATGATGGTGATATATCAATGACAGTGACAGATAGTGATAGGTTTATTAGCAGTGACAAATAATGATAGGTTTATTAGCAGTGACAGTGACAGGTTGGTTATCAGTGACAAGCAGTGACAGGTTGATTATTAATATGTTGATCATCGGGGACAGTTTCAGTGATAGGTTGAGTCTCCATTTATATTTCAGGGATGTAGGAAGGGGCAAGGAAAGGGGGTTGGAGCCTCCTTCTAGTTGGTGTTGGAGAATACAAGGAGTTGGAGCCTCCTTTAGGTTGGAGCCTCCTTCCAGTTGGATTTGGAGAATTTAGGGATTTGTATATTCCTTCAGGTTGGAGCATGTAAACAGGGGGTTGGTACCTCCTTCCATTTGGTGCTAGAGAATTTTGGAAGTTTGTGCTTCCTATGAATTTAATCTTCTTATATATAAGAAAGCATTCCATGGTTTTCTCCCATTTGGGTTTCCATGTAAAAATATATTGTGCATTGTGTATGATGTGATGTATTATTGAATGGTACTATTTATGGTTATATGTTCATGAAATGTTAAATGCAATCATAAGTGATAAACTATTGATATGTTGATGTTTACATGTTCTGGTTAAAAGTGGTAAAAAGTGCACAATAATTATTCACCGCCCCTCTCAATATTAGTGAATATTCCAACAGATGTGTTGTTGTGAAGATTTTAGGGGCTTTACTCGTAAATGAAAATGTCAAGAGATTCCTCAACCAAAGGGAGAGCTCACCTTCATCATTTCTCACCTTCGATTTTTATGCGTTATTTACACTATAACCACTGCAACTTCCAGTGAACAACCTAATGCATGATAGGAAAATGTTCACTTGATTGAGATGACACTCAATTACAACTGTCTTACCCTATTCTCTTTCAAAATTTTATTTATGCCATTGTTTAAAGTTGCATATATTCACTTCCATTAGAATTTTGTTTATATGATTAATTGAAGTGCTTACAAATATTTTTAAAAAATACAGTGACATGCCATTTTAATCTGCATGGAATAAATATCATTAGGAGGCTCTATTATTATTATTCGACATTTTGACATACCAAAGATTAAGTGAAACATCATGTAAGATATGTTTCATATTGGTTCTCTATAATGGATTGAAACTATAGACTACAATCTATGACGACAAAACGACTTGGAATTTCGTAGTGTTTTAACCATGAGTTGTCTTCAAGTTAAATAACCATGATTTTTGTCCAATCTTTTGTTCAATAAATCACAACACTATTTACCTCATGATTTTTAATGAATCCCTTGTCAAAAAGTTATATAGTTCAATGGATTCATTTTTTATCTGTATTTTAATTCATTTTTTATCTATGAGTTTTAAAGTATTTTTCTCGAAAGCTTGCATGTTCTCCAATGATTTTGATTTCCTTTTACCATTAAATCTTGCAAGGTCTCCAACAATTTTTATTTCTTTTTACCATTCAACTTATTAGAAGGCATAGAGTCCCTTCGCTTTTCAGTGTAATTTGACTTATTTACCTTGTTGAACACCAAGCAAGGAAATAAATGATTGTAAGTTTGACAGATCCTTCACAATTTTATGTGTGGCACTTCATAGCCTCAGCAAGGTCATGAACAACATGAATCTAGTCAAATTTTGGAACTAGAATCTCCATAAATTTAGGTTTTCTAGACTAGCTTAATTTGACATTGGTTCCCGCCAATGGTGATTGGTTATAGAGTCCTTCCACTGTGTGGTTTTTTGATGTTCGTGCTTCTTTGTCTTAGAGGAATTTTGGGAATAAGATTTAGCCTTTAAATAAGAAGCAACCAAGTGGTCATGCTCAAAACAATCCCTAAAATGGTAATCAAGGTGTCAGTGTCCCAATAATTAGGTTTAATCGTTACCATTACAATCTAATATGATTTTTTCAAGAAGACATTTGCTCAAATAATCTTCAATGCGTATTCGGGTAGAGGTAGAAGCTAAATAATCCATCATTATAGATTTATGGAAATAAACATGCCAATAACATTTTTTATGGCCTTGATGAAGTTGGCATTCTGATTTTCAACAGACAGATTGGGTATTAAAACCCAAACCAAGATTAAGGATCAGATTCAATGAGCAAATTGAAACTTTGGTGTCGAGACTTGTAAAGAGGCCAATCCTCTCCATAAACCAAGTCCCATTGCAAATGAAACTCGCTTTATCATGCACATAGATAAATTCAAATATTTGAAAAACTTGTCATGTTAGAGAGGATTGCCACATTATCCTATAAGAAAATTCCTAAGGACTCAGATATCCAAGATTAAAGGATTTTTTGTATTCTACCATGTGTAAATAAACCTTTATATCAACACACAAGAATGTAAGTAAACCTCATACACCAAAACCACAAGCATGGAAGTAAACCTCATACACTAAGACCTAAGAGGGATCGAGATTCAAATTCAATTCCAAGGTTTTATTGTTGATGCAAAAGGACGTAAAGGATGGCTTCTTCAAATTTAGAAGAAAATTCTTAAAAGTGACAAATTTTATTAGGTATAATGCTCTTATGGGTTGGATACAATAGAGTCGAAGAGCATGATTCCTTATGGAACAAATATTTCTAAGAAGCCAATCCCTTCCTAGACGAAATAGAAATTTTATTAGATGGGAGGGAGGGGGGCATGGGATCAATAAGCATAGCCATGAAAAACTAAGCCTTTAAAGAGGCATAGCCATGACAAACCAAGCCTTTAAAGAGGCACATGTAAATCCTCGTTCATGAGAGGTTTCATTATTAAGGGAATGAACAACATGTTTCAAATTCATTAGGTTTGTGGGAAGGCAATTTGTTACAAGGAAACAAACAAACACATGGCATAGATAACATACTAATGAACCGATAAGTGGAATTAGACAAAGCATATTTGATGGTCATGGACGTTATCACATTTTATAATAATGAGGAAAGTCTAAACCATTTGGATAGTTTGAAATCCTAATGAAGAGGTTTCAACAATGTACTTGGAAGAGTCAATTTATTAATATAACTTGCTACCCATTTAAATTTATTGGTTGACCTCTTATTGGTCGGTGGATCACAAACTCACATGTATAGTTTCAAAATAATATGGAATTCTTGGTTTAAGTCTTGGGGATGACCATGCAATTGCTATTGTGATGGTTCCTCTTTTAACATGACAACCCTGTGTAGCATGGCTTATGTAATGAACAATTATGGTCATCAATCTGTAAAAGGTGATTCCCAATTAGTTAAGTAAGTGATAGTTAGTTAATTGCATGGTTTTTGTGAATAAATTTTGGAATTATTTTTGTATCTACTAATCGATGGATAATTTATATAAGAATTTTAGAATAATTTATGTGTTGAAGTTCTATTTTCTAAAAACATTGTAAGATTTTTTTGATTAATAAATTTAAATTGTGAAATTTTTTTAGATTATCTATGTAAGGTATTTGGTACTCAAGTCATTCATTATGCCCATTTCCCATGAGTGTCATTTACTAGTAACCAATTTCTCATGTGTTTGAATAATTCACTTGATACCCATTGCACTAGGTGGTGCTCATAGGGGTGAAGAGGTTGGATTGAAACCAACAAAATGACTCAACATTAATGTCAATCATCATCTCCAAAACTTGCACCTAGTAACGAGGACTTCCCACAAGAATCATCCATCCTAGTACCAATCTAACTTAAATGCACTTAACCATAAAAAAATTCTCCATGATCAAATTCACTTAGCTTCCTACCATATTTCACAACAAAAAATTCGAGTAAAACAAAGTGCAATGAATTACAACTTTATGTAATGGCATGAATAATTACATGCTTTTGACCCTTTTGTTTTTCATTCATTGCTCATGAATTTTATACCCATTTTCACTACTCGCCTTGCAACTCAAGCATTGATTCTATTGTTGAAAATTCAAAATATTTTTAACAAATTTTGTTGTATTAATTTTTTTTTTAATGTTATATATAATGTGTAGGAAGAGGAAATTTTAGGACTTGCTTTTTTTTTTAACGAAAAAACAACTTACTGGCTAAACTTCTATAGAATGAATTTTTTTTTTCTCAAAAAGTCAATGTCTCACAAGATTATTTATTGGTTATATATTTATATAATAGAAGAAACTGCACTATAAGTTTTTGTTTGTCATTTTCATCTTGACATTGAAGGCATTTTCTCTATGGTAATTATTTCTATTATTGAACATATATGTGTTGATAATTGTATGTATTTGTTAGATGATTTCCAGTGCAATGAGATATCCATTTGTTTCTCAGTCTTTTCACATTGTGACCAAATTGCTAATTGTTATGATCTACTTATGCTCATTAATATCAATGCTTATGCTTGAGCCAACATCGTGTGAATTAGACCTTGCAAATTTTGAACCATGTTGATGGTTGACGATGATGATGATTATCGTCCAAAAATTCCAACTTTTGTCTATTGGATCCTAACAAAATTGATAAGGAATTGGTTGATTTGTAAATTTAACATTTTGTTTCTATTGTCAAAAAGAATGGAGAGAAACTTTCCTATATCTCTTTTGTTTTCATGAGTTAACAAGCTATGAAGATTGGTAGTGTTACAAATACTTTGAAATTGGGACTTAATGTGTGTATATATATGGCCTTCTAAAAGAAGCTTTTTTCATCCTCCATTTTCTTAATATCACAAAAATTACATAATATTTCTAGTGAAATATAAATAGAATGTAGAAGATAGACAAAAACAAGGTTGTATGAGTAGGAACGGGTGGTGTCTAAAGACATCGGTTAAATGTTGGTAGTCACCCTCAAACCCATAGATGTAACATAAAGAGACATCTTGCTTACAATGTTTCTATCATATCGCTTACCTGTGAGATCATCTATCTACTTAAGGATTTACTAGACGTTTATGAAATCTAGATTACTAGGTCAAAGATGATTACCCATGGTGGTCTTAGTTGGTTAGATTGTTCCACAAAATCTACTCAAGCGATGAGAGAATTATCTCCTAAGGGCAGTCCCTCCAAATCGTTTGGGGCCACTTTAGTCAATTAATCAGCCAAGTTAATTTGTCCACTAAACTAATTTTTTCGACTACTCCAAACAGTTTAGGCATCCCATCGCTTAAGGTCAGCTAGTCACTCAACTATATATAGAAATTGGGCTAACACATTCCTCGATATTTCCATATTCTAACATCCTTCCTTCAATACAAATAGAGGATCGGAAAGTAACATTACATTAATACCTCCCTTCAAGACAATTGCCTGATGACGGAGTCTAATCATTGACTGAGGTTTCACAAACTTAACTTCAATCATTGACTTAGTAAAAATATTTGCATTGTGGTCATTTATATTGTAGTAAATAAGAGAGATTGCAATCTCCTGTACCAATTTTCTAGTATAATGTGCATGAAGTTCCACATGATTCATCTTACCATGGATGATATGATTATTATTTAGCATAATCACACTCTGAATATCACAATATACTATATTTGATTTTGTGTGAGGACGAACAATATCCAACATCAAACTATGAATCCATGTAGTTTGTTCACTACATTCACTATGCCCTTATATTTTTCCTCTATGGTCAACGGTGAACCAACTTTCTACTTCTGATATGACCACAAAATCAATCCTAACGCAAGGCTAAATACATAACCAATGTTAACTTGTGATCGTCAATCTCACCAACTCACTTTGGGTTGGAATACCTAATACACTACAAAGATTTGTTGCGCAATATTTAATGCTCAATTGAGATGTCCCCTTTACATAATGAATAATTCTCTTAACTGCTTTAAAATGGATTTCCATAGGAATTTGCATGAACTTTGAAATCAAACTAACAATAAATGAAATATCAAGTTGAATGTGATCCAAATAAATCAAACTCCCAAAATTTTCCCTATATAAAGTACCATCGACTTTGGAAGAATCAAACTCCTTAGTCATTGTAACACCTTACTTAAATCATCTGACAAGATTTACAGTCATCCATATCGAATCTTTTTAACAAATCAAGTGCATATTTCGGTTGAAAAATGAAGAAACCATTATTCATATGTAAGACATGGATGCATAAAATGAAATGGAACATAGCTAGGTTGGTCATTTCATATGTGTCTTTCAATCTATGCTTCTAATGAAATATAGAATCCTAACAACTACTAGTGATGATTAAGTCATCTACATAAAGGACAACTATAAAATTGTTTTGATTCACATTCTTTACACAAATACTATGGTCGAATTCACATCATTCAAAACCATAAGAATGAATTTATCAATCTTTTCATACCATTCACAAGGAGCATGTTTTAAACCATATAATTTTTTATTTAATCTATGTATCAATGTCCCATCCTACACAAAGTTAGGTGGTTGCTTCATATAATTTTCATTATTAGATCTCCATGCAACAAAGCGCTTATGATTTCCATGTGATCTACATCCAAACCAATATTAGCTATAAGTGTTAGTACAACATAGATGAAATTCTTCTTTGCCACCAAGGTAAAGGTATCTATGTACTCAATTCCTTCATGTCGAGAAAGCCTTTTTCCAGAAGTCAAGATTTATGTCTTTTGACACCTCCATCCAATGTAAACTTGGTCTTATAAACCCACTTACATTTTATAATGTTTTTATCTTTAGGATAGGGAACCAATTCCATGAATCATTCTTCATCAATGATTTATATTCTTTGGTCAATGATTTCCCACTATGGTAGATTATATATATATAAGTCAAGATCACATTTCTCCAGCACACACGTCATGGTTTCAAAATTAGCTTGTCATTTCCAACTTCAAGTTCTCATTGAATCATTGGCATTACCAAAATCTACTCCAACAACTTCAATAGTCTTTGTTTCCCATTTAGGATGAGAATTTTCTTTTGTAGTCAATGTCCTTGCAATAGAATTTTGATGAGTAGCTTCAACTATAATGTTAATTAATGATCGATTTCCAATCAATTTAGGTTCAAATATCAGACTTGAAGTTTGTGTCATAGATGTAAAGGATCCTAATTCTAAATTAAGTGTCAAAATCTTAGGATTTCATATTGAAATATGACTATATGCATCATTAGTCAAGTGTCCAAGGAGGTTTACTACTAGCAATGTTTCATTTGATATAACATCTTGTTAATATGCCACTTCCTATTTGATTGAATCATACAAGCAATAATTCTTTGATTCTTTATAATATCCAATGATAAAGCAAGCATGACTCTTTGAGACAAGTTTCTTCCACTTGTGATTAGGTACATGTGCCCATGCAAGATCACCAAAGGTTCTTAGACATCCAATGGAATGTTTCATAACACTCATTTCTCAATAGGGGTCACATCTCACACTACTCTAGTTATAAGTATATTTAGAATATAGTTAGATAAAGTTATTATTTCTTCCCAAAAACTATTTGGAATACCTTTTGTTTGAAGAAAACATCATTTTGCAACTCCATTTTGTTAAGGATTATATGGCAATATTCTCTACCATGAAATACCATTCCAAGCAAGGTAATCTTCAAAGGCACTACTCACATATTCTCCTCCATTATCAAACTTCAAACATTTTATAGGTTTACCACATACCAAAAACCCTTAAACACTCCATCATGAGGTGTAACATTGGGTAGACCATGAATCATATTTAGTCGAGCCATCAACTGCATACTTCTACAGTTCATGTACCCTAGTATTTCATGCCAAACCTTGTTTTTGTTATTAGTGTTCACCACTACTACAAATGGTTCAATAGTGCATACCTCTATGTGTTTAAATTCATAAAATTTATAAAGTTCATCTTTAGGATCCAAAAAACCTTCATAAATGACATCAAAGTTATTGTTTATTTCCTTCACAACAAACTTATCAGACCAAAATTCCACCTTCTTGCCTATTTATGTGAGTTGTGCTATTGAAAGAAGATTGGAATTGATTCAAGGTACATGATACACATCATGATCACACCATTCTTGAAGTAGACTATGTCACATCCTTCAATGGTTAGTGCATAATGATCTACAACAAATATATTATCTTCCTTGGTTTTACTCAACAAGGCAAAGATAGAAATATCCATAGCCATGTGATGTGAACATCTAGAGTCCATTATCCATTTGTCATGAGAAGTATAAGCATGCAATGCATGATGTGAAATAACTAAAAGGGTATGATTACCATTACGTTTACCTTCTCGAGGTTGACATTCAACTCTAAGATTTGTAATCTTCTCTTCGAGGTCATTGATTCTCTTCTAGCAAGCAATTTCAAAATGGCTCAATCTTTCACAATAATGATAGGTTTTCTCACTCTTCATCTTTCTAGATTTTGATTGATCATGACAATCTTGTTTCTTCTAATATTCATGATTCTTTCCTTGGTTGGTATTTTGAGAAATCAAGTGGCCATTTTGACCTGATTCTCTATAGCCTTCCATGTTTTTCTCCTTAGTAAGGTTATCCTACTACGTATCATGCAACTTTTCGTACTCAAATTTTTTTTTTTTTTTCTCTAATCAGTGGAGTACAAAAAGAATCCAAGTTTTAGTCCTTACCAACCCCCTTCCTTGATGTCTAGTTTTCCCTTAATGTTCATCAAAAGACATCATATGGTGATTTCAAATTTATAAGAAGCAATGCTATAAATTAACCCTCCTTGTTAGAAAAATTGTTCCCATGTTCTCCATCCTTCAACTATAGCTCCTTCACACAAGCCAAATAAGTTTTGAAAGTGTATTTGTTAATACAAGTTTAGAGTTTTGTTCTTAATTTATGATAAAGGTCCTCAATGTTGTTGTTACTTACTAAGGAAAATAATTCCTTTTCTAAATCCATTAAAAATTATTAGATTTTTTTTATCAAAGATAAAGTGCTTTTCATTATTGGAACTCTCTTCCATGCAATTTTTATGCAAGGTGTAACATCCCTAGACACCTAGGTTGGGCCATGTTACTCCAAAAATGATCTGACATTGCTTTGATACCACAATGTAATGTCCCTAGCCTCCTAGGGTGGGCCACGTCACACAATCTCAAATTATGTAGCATTGAATCAACCATATTGTAACATCACCCAACATACTACTAAACAATGCTACTCTGGAAATCCACTGCATAGATTATATACTAAACCCTAGTTTGTGCAGTATCACTTGAAGTAACGCACTCAACCTCGAGTTGAGTCGCACCACGCTAACTTTCTCCTTTTAACAAAACTTTAAGCAGTGGAAGTAACTAAAAACAACTACGCATGAGTATATTTATCACACGACACTAACATACGCACAACCATCTTGGTGTAACATGCCAATTTTGATCCCCTTGTTTGTGGGGTCTATTTCCTTGTACACACATATGAGTTCCATCCTCCTGTGCACACATGATACTTTCCTGCCCACCTGGCCATTCAATCCTCTTCTTGAAGGCTCATAACCCAAAATCATAAGATTAACATAACAGAAAACTAATAATAATTATCATACTCAAGCACAACTATAGTAATGACTATCAGCACAACACTTACATGTGCAAGCAACATTAGACAAAATAACAACAATTACTTATATGTGACAACATACAAGAATTAACCCATGTCAAACATAGATAAATAAGCACACAGCAAATGAGACAAGCACATAAAGAACACTTATATTTTATGAAAGTCACCAACTACACGTAGAACTCAGACATTCCTCCTATCCATAAGCTCTTTTTCTCATAATATTTCAACGATTGGTCACCCCAAAGCTGGGGCTTAACTCCACCACGGAAAAAAGGGTTCCTAGTGACAGGATAAGGTCTGATTCTCAATAGAATTGTTGATTCCAAGGTGCCTACTACTACAACTAGCCTATAGTCTCTCATTCCCCACACACTTGTCACATATAAGGAAGTGTGCCCCTTCTCTGCTCAACAGTCCCTCGACTGCCCTAGTTTACTTCCAGGGTTACTAGCAACAAGTTGGACAAGAAGTATTTGATCCCTGCAACTAATTCCTAGTGCACCAAGGAAAAACTCTCAGCCAAACTCTCACCTAGAGAGTATGCTCACGGGCCTGACAACTTGCTTCATAAAAAACAAATCTCTCACCCAGAAAGACTTCTCACAGGCCTGAAAACCCACCTCTTCAATAGGAAAAACCCCTTACAATCTCCTCTATGCAGATAAGGTAATAGTCTCCCTCTCTCAGATGGACAGACCCCCTTCTGCACACGAGAGTGAATAATGAATAATTCCCCCAAAATAAGTTGAGGCCAACAATATATATTGCATGCCTTCAAATGGACACTTGTCACCTTCAAAAGTATCTTAAGTCACTTGGTGACTCATTCCCTACCCTCGGGAACTTAAGATAAAATAATTATCCATAACTTACACCTTTTCGGAAATATTATAAAATATTCCCTAAGACTTAAGTCTCACCCCCCTTTTCCCTTTTCCGATGGAGTTAACCCCCATCTCTTTTTGTTTGATTATGTCTGTGCACAACGATTTCATATTATATTAATAATTGTGATTATATTTACATGGATAGGCACACTCGCCTATTTTCATCCAAGCTCACCAGCCTTAATAAATATACAACCATATATATACATAAATATAACTCAGCTCTTCATGCACTCCCAGGTCATTCCTGGGAACTTACCGAAGTGTGTGCAACACTGTGAAATGTGCGCACTTACCCAGGTGTGTGAAACACTATGAAATGTGCACACCCTCTCTTTGATAACAATTCTCCGCACACTACTCAGGTGTGCGCAACACCAAAACTTAGTGTCAACAACTCACCAGCCTAAATGTACATTTACATTAGCAATTGGTATCAATGTCTCACCAACCTATCTGTACGATTACAAAGGGTTTTGGATTAGGGACATTACATTCCCCCTCCCCCTTATTTATGCATTGTCCTCAATGCATAATATACACATGGACATACAAAATTTCAAAAATCTTCAAAGAGATGTGGATACTATACCCACATATCATCCTTTTGTTGATCCCAAGTTGCATCCTTGGGACCATACCAGGTCCATTGGACCTTTACCAGCTCCATGGCTCGATTTCGGAGCTGTTTGATTTTCTGATCCAATATGAAAACAGGTCGCACTCAAAAATCGCCTTCTGGCTCCACCTAAATCATATTCCAAACAACAATGTGATTAGCATCAGGTACGCACTTTTTAAGCAATGACACATGGAAAAAATTATGAATACACAAGGATGCATGAAATGCAAGTATATATGTGACATGACCAATCCTTTCAAGGATTTCAAATGGCCCACAATAGCGCGTTGCTAACTTAGAACACTTTCCCAACTTCAGGGAACTTTGTCTGGCTTTCACTTTCAAGAACATGTGGTCGCCCACTTTAAAATCCCTATGGGTTCTGCCTTTATTTGCGCAAATTTTCTGCCTATCTTGGGAAACTTTTAGATTATGCCTTATATTTACCATCTTCTCTTCCATTTCCCGAAGCAAATCTAGCCCAACTACTGAGCGGTTTGTTGGATTGTCCCAACACACTAGCATGCTGCACTTTCTACCATAAAGTGCTTCAAATGGGATCATCCTTAAATATGCTTGATACCCATTATTGTAAGAAAACTCTACCAAATGAAGTTAGTCTTCCCATTTTTATGTCTTATCCATCACAGACATCCTCAACATACCTTCAATCACTCAATTCACTCAATTTGTTTGTCCATCTGTCTGAGAGTGATATGTTGTGTTGAAATTCAGATTTGTCCCAAATCCTTTGAATATCCCTTTCAAAAATTTTGAGGTGAACTTGGAATCTCTATCAGACACAATTTTCTTAGGTACACCGTGCATCTTGGCAATTTCTCGCATGTATATCTCAACAATGTCAGATTCCTTATGCGTTGACTTCACTGGAATAAAATGGGAAGCTTTAGTAATCTTGTCCACCACTACCATAACATAATCATGTTGATTAACAGTCCTAGGTAGCTTAGTTATAAAATCCATCCTTATAACTTCCCACTTCCACTCAAGTATGGGAAACGACTGCAGCAAACCAGTTGGATGTTTGTGCTCAGCCTTGACCTTTTGACATTCAAGACATCTAGTAATAAAATCAGCAACTACCTTTTTCATACCTGGCCAAAAGTATTGTTTTTTAACTGTGACAATTGTCTTATGGTAACTTGGATGTCCAACATAAGGAACCTTATGCATCTCTAACATTATCATACTTTTCAACTCCTGGTCATTTGGAACATAAACTATGTGTCTATACATGAGGATTTCATCCTCTTTTAGCTCATAACCTTCCAAATTTTGTTACGACATACCTTTTTGTAAAGTCGCTTTTATGTCCGTGTAGAGTTGATCTAATTTGGAAACCTCTAAAATTTTGTCGCACAAATAATATTTGTGCATGCTAATGGTTGTAGCATGCATCTCACGCACCCTCTTGTTGAGTGTGCCAGCCACCTTGTTCTCCTTTCCTATGATATTCATACTCACTGAGGAATTCTAACCACCTGCTTTGTCTAGCATTTAAACTTGTTTGTCCAAACAAATACTTCATACCACTATGGTTTGTTCTCAGCTAAAATCTTTTTCCCATGAGATAGTGTTGCCACCTCTTCAAGGCATGCACTGTGGCTACCAATTCTAAATCATGAGTAGCATAGAGCCTTTTGTGCTCTTTTAACTTTCTTGATTCATAGCATACTACATGCCCATTCTGACTAAGGACTCCACCGAGCCCTTCCTTGCATGCATCCGTGCACACAACGAAGTCTCCATCAAGATCAAAAATTTTCAAAATTGGCGCACTTGTCAACAAACTTTTCAACTGCTGAAAACCCCTTACACAATCTAGAGTCCATTCAAATTGTGCACCTTTCTTTTGCAAGGATGTAATTGGATGCACAATCTGTGAGAAGCCTTCAATAAACCTTTTGTAATAACCTAAAAGTCCCATAAAGGATCTCACCTCTGCAATATTTCTTGGTGTGAGCTATTCCTTAATGGATTTTATCTTTTCTGGATCCACAACTATTCCTTCCTTGGAAATAATATGACCCAAATAATGAATCAGTCGTTGATAAAATGAGCACTTTCTCAACTTTGCACATAGTTGATGCTCCCTCAATACCTACAGTACCATCCTCAAGTGTTTCTCATGCTCTTCCTCAGATTTTGAGTAAATAAGTATGTCATCTAGAAATATAATGACAAACTTATCTAAGTACTCTATGAAAACTCCATTCATCAAACACATGAAGATAGTCGGTGCATTTGACAATCCGAATGGAACCATTGTGAACTCATAATGTCTATACCTCGTTATGAAGGCCATCTTACTGATGTCTTATTCCTTAATTCTCACTTGGTGATATCCATATCTTAGATCAATCTTTGAAAATATCTACGTGCCCCACAGCTCATCAAAGAGGTCATTTATTCTTGGCAAAGGATACGTGTTCTTTATTGTTACCTTGTTCAACTTCCTGAATTCGATACAAAGTCTCAACGTACCGTCCTTCTTCTTCACAAACAATATTGGGGCATCCCAAGGCGACACACTTGGGCATATATACCCCTTCTTCAAAATCTCTTCAAGTTGCATCTTCAACTCCTTCAACTCTAGCATACTCATCCTATAAGGAGTCTTGGATACGGGAGTTTCTCCCGACATCAAATTAAGAGAAATCGATATATGTTTTCGGTGGCAATCCTAGTATCTCTTTAAAGACATCCTCAAACTCTTTTAGTACTACACAATCTTCAACAATTGGCACTTTATCCTTAGGTTCCTCTTCCATGTGTGTTGCAAATACTTGACATCCCTTCATGTAGCTTTTCTTCAATGGCAAGGCTAAAATTTCCTTGATAGTTCAACCCTTGGAATTCCTTGAATTGTTCTTAATTTTCCTTGATCATCCAGGAAAGTAAATGTATTATTGTAACAGTCCAGGACAACATGGTGCTCATCCAACCAATTCATACCAATGAGGAAATCATACGAGCCCAAAGGTATGATATTCAAATCAGCTTTTGTGTGCATTTCAGTCATTTCCATTGGACATGCCTTGACCATCTCATTAATTTTCCTTTTTGCTCTTGTATCTAACTGAACCAACCAAGTTTTCCCAAGATTTATTTTCGGAAATTGGAACCTTTCCACCATCTTAGGATCTAGATAACTATGACTAGCTCATGAATCAATTAAAATAGCAATGGGTTGATCATTAATATTACCTTCCACTTCAATCATGTGTGACTAAAACTCATCTTGTTTGTTATCCAGGGCTGTGTAAATCCTTGGCACATTTCTTTCCATGTCCTTAAATGTGGCAGCTTGATATACATTGTACGTAGTCCTCACTTTATCACCTATTTAAGAGAAATATCTATGCATATTATCCCCGCCACAAACCCAAAATTGAATAGGTTTTTGTCTTGGATTTTTCTCCATTGTCTCTGTCATTATGGACTCCTTGGGAGTTGGATGTCCTTGCACAGTATTTATGAAAAATGGTGTCTTAATCCCCTTCTTCCTATGCTTCACCTTATTTTTCATCTTATCTTCCCAAGCCTTTTGGAAATTCGGTCTTTCCCTTTGCTGCTCATAAAGACATTTAGCGTGCCTTATGGTTTCCTCCAATATCTTAGGGTCATCATATTGTATCTTGTCACTGATAAATGATGGAAGCCCACTCAAGTAACTCTGAGTTCTAACTTTCTCATCCTTGATGAATGCAACATATTTCAGTATCTCTAAGAATCTCCTTTCATACTCCTCTATCATCATACTCCCAAGCTTGAGTTCAAAGAACTCCTTCATTTTATTTTCATAGTAGCGCTTGGTTAAGTATTTCTTTTGGAAATTCCTCTTGAACTCCCTGCAAGTAACCTTATTTTCATCAATGTGTTGCACTTGTACGAACTGATCCCACCACATTGATGCTTTTCCTTTTAGCTGATAGATGGAAATTCTCCCTTCTACCTACACAGAATAGTTATGCAGCTGGAAGTACTTCCTCATACCCAGCAACTAGATCTTTGCATCTTCATCCTTCGTGTGCTCATCGTCAAAGGTAGGAGGTTTGATCTTATTCATTTTCCCATGTAGCTCGTCCACCTCAGTCCTTCTCTTATGCTTTCTAACAGGAGATGGACTCGAACTACTACGAGCTCTCCCAATTGAATATCTTGGAGAGTGATGGATATGTTTGTCAACACCTTCTTTTTTTCTTCCCTTATCATGAAACGTGTGACTTCTTGACCTACTTGTCTCTATCTCCTTATACGTTTCCTTTTCTATTATATCTAGGCTTTGCATCAATTTGACATTGAAGTCATCTTATTTCTCCTTGGATCTAATAAGCCTTTCATTATCATCCTTATAGCTTTGTACATATGTTTGCAGTCCCTTTATAGTTTCTACCAAATTCATGTGCTCCTCCTTGGATTATGTACCATCAACACCCAAACTGACATACAAATCCTTGAATTCATCATCAGGACTATAAGTCCTCTATGCATCTTCCATGCTTTTGACCTTCTGCACTGATTTTGTCCTTCTCTAATCATTGATAATTCTACAAAATGCGCATGCAACAAGATTTGTTATATGTATTCATGAGAAAAATTCATGAAACTATGCACCATTTTGTCAGAATCCTTTCTTATGAATCCCATGCACGTACTGGTATTCAACACAAGCCAATGAACGATGTCAATATTCCACATATACATTGTGTATTGGTAATGCACATGCACCACAAATTTTTTATGTGAAACCCCAATCTTTAGTGCGCATACTCTTGCACTTCCATTTACTACACAGTTCCAGTGTTGCATCCCGCAATATCATATATTTAGCACGCACATTTGTGCATTATTATTTAATGCGCACCATGGCCACACTGAAATTCCAAATTCGGTCCAGTCTAAATTTTTCCTTAAGTAGAAACTCATCCCATGCAAGCTCAGTGTTGAAACTGGATCTCTGATGCTTCTTGTTGACCTCTGGCCCATACAAGTCCATTGTTGAACCAATATCTCTTATACTAGATTGTAACATCCCCAGCCACCCAAGTTGGGCCTGCATGCTACTCCAAAAATGCTCTGACATTGCTTTGATACCACAATGTAACATCCCCATCCTCCCAGGTTGGGCCACGTCACACAATCTCAACTTTTGTAGCATTGAATCAACCATACTGTAACATCACCCAACATACTACCGAATAATGCTACTCTGAAAATACACTGCACAAATTCTATAATAAGCCCTATTATTTGCAGTATCACTTAAAGTAACACGCTCAACCTCGAGTTGATTCGCACCACACTAACATTCTCCTTTTAACACAACTTTAAGCAGCAGAAATAACTAAAAACGACTATGCACGAGTATACTGATCACATGGCACTACCATGCACACAAACATCCTGGTGTCACATGCCAATTCTGATCCCCTTGTGTGCAAGGTCTATTTCCTTGTACGCACACATGAGTTTCAGCCTCTTGTGCACACATGATACTTTCCTGCGCACTCGACCATTCAATCCTCTTCTTGAAGGCTCATAACCCAAAATCATAAGGTTAACAAAATGGAAAACTAATAATAATTGTCATACTCAATCACAACTATAGTAATGACTATCAGCACCACACTTACATGTGCAAGCAACATTATATAGAATAACAACAATTACTTATATGTGACAACATAGAAGAATTAACCCATGTCAAACATACATAAATAAGCACACAGTAAACAAGATAAGCACATAAAGAACATTTTTCTTTTATGAAAGTCACCAACTGTGCGTAGAACTCAGACGTTCCTCCCAACTATACACTTTGTTGCTCATAATATTTCAGCAATAGGTCACCCCCGAGCTGGGGCTCAACTCCACCGGGGAAAAAAGGGTCCCTGGTGACAGGCTAAGGTATGATTCTCAACAAAATTGCTCAGTCCAAGGTTCTCATTGCTACAACTAGCCTATAGTCTCTCATTCCCCATGCACCTGTCACACCCAAGGAAGTGTGCTCCTTCTCTGCTTAATAGTCCCTTGGCTACCCCACTTCCCTTCCAGGGTTACCAACAATAGGCTGGATAGGAAGCCTCTGAACCTTGCAACTAATGACCAACGCACCATGGAACAATTCTCATCCAAACTCTCACCTGGAGAGTATTCTCATGATCTTGACAACTTGCTTCTTCAACAATAAATATCTCACCCAGCGAGACTACTCACGGGCATGAAAACCCACCTCTTTGATATTAAAAACCCCTTATAAGCGCCTATGTGCAGATAAGGTAATAGTCGTCCTCTCTCAGATAGCTTGACCCCCTTCTACACACGAGAGTGAATAATGAATAATTCCCCCAAAATACATTGAGGTCAGCAATATATATTGCATGCATTCAACTCAACACTTTTCACCTTCAAAAGTAGCTTAAGCCACTCGATGACTCGTTCCCTACCCTCAGGAACTTAGGATAAAATAATTATCCATAACTTACATTTTTCCATAAATATTATAAAATATTCCTTAAGACTTAAGTCTTGCCCCCTTTTCCCTTTTCCGATGGAGTTAAACCCCCATCTCTTTTCGTCTAAGTCTGTCTGGATGCAACGATGTAATATTATATTAATAAATGTGATTATATTTACATGGATAGGTGCATTGGCTTATTTGCATCCCAGCTCACCAGCCTCATAATCACATAGGCTCTCTGACCTCAATACATATACAACCATATATATAACTCATCTCTGCACATAGTCCCAGGTCATTCCCGCACACTTACCCAAGTGTGTGAAACACTGTGAAATGTGCACACTTACCAAGGTGTGAGTAAAACTAGGAAATGTGTGCACCCTATCTTTGATAACAATTCTCCACGCACTACTTAGGTGCGTGCAACACCAAAACTTAGTGCCAATGACTCACCGGCCTAAATGTACATTTACATTAATAATTAGTACCAATGACTCACCAGCCTATATGTACAATTACAAAGGGTTTCAGATTAGGGGCATTACACAAGGCAATGTTTAGAGTTAGAATTAAGAGTATATGATATGAGTTGGGCTAATGATCATTCAAGATGTTAATTAACAATTTCATTACAAAAGGGGATATCTAATATAACATATGCTATTGCATCAGTGCCAATCATGTTGCAAAGCCCTTGAATACAAGTCATTGGTTAGATTTTGTCCATTGCCTTAATCATTACATATTATCGGGACTTGACGACTACAAAGTTTGATTAATTTGGCATTAAACAATTTTTCACCTAAATATTAAGAGCTTATGTTATGCATGCTAAATAGATCAAGGTCCCCATCTAACCATAAATAGTTAAGGCTAGAGATGTTTCTTAGGATTATAGCTTGATCACTTGTTGTTCTAGCACTAAAAGTCCCCGAGCAAAATAATATTACCTTGATTTCTTATATTAGAAATATCATGTTCTAAGCCATTGTAGGGGCTATTTTTATCTAAATTGTTTTTCTTATTAAAGTTAGAATTTACAGGTGCAAAACAACATATTGCTAAATAGATATTTTTAGTATTAATGTCTAAATCTCGAATCACATTTACTGGTTGATAGGGTCTTGTTAATGAAGCTTAATATAATGAGTAAGGCTATGCCTTATCTGACAAACTATGCCATCTGTGCATCTGTGAGATGATTGTTTATTCTAAATTGATCGTGATACAAACTTATCTAAATTGATTCTTCGTGTTCCCAATTTTCAACAAGTGAGATGATGTTAGTTTCATCAAAAGCCCAACTTAACTTGGGACCCTTCCAGCATGGAAATCCTCGATAGTTCCAAGAGAGGATCCCAAGTTTGCCAAATTCCTATTTATTATGATTATTATGTTCCTGATCCCTAAAAATTGTTTTATGCTTCTAATTATTACTCATTTACCTTCTTTCATAGCTTATTTTACCTTTTGGACTTCCTTCCTAGTTTAGCTTGGTCTGCTAGAATGAGATCTTCATTTATAAATATTCTTGAACCTTTAAGACTAGATGTTTTATCTAGTATGTCACATTTGTTTTCAATAGTGTTTATCTTCACTCGAATAACTCTGTTTTTATTCTCAATAAGTCCACCCAAGCTTTTTGCTTTACGAGGTAGGTTGTTTCTATTTGTGATCTATTTTTTTGTTCATCCTTGGCTAGCCTTAGAGTGTTTTCTTCTCCTTCTTCCTTTAATCCAAAAATGATGAAGTTTGAGGCTATTTTATTGCATTCATGTTCCAAGTCTATTAGTTGTACATTTCCAATTGGATGGGTTAGATATCCAACTTACCTTTGAGATTGCTTAAAGCAAATTTATTATTTAACTTATCTTTTAGATATTAAATTTCCTTTATTGTACTAAAATTTTTGATGTTCTCATCCTCTTCTTCTTGGATCTATTTTGCTTTCTCATATTTGTTTTCCATTTCTTGTAGTTTATTCCTTAGTATTTGTAATTATTTTTTCATTGTTGTTGTTTTTTTTCCTCTATTTGTTTATGAATCCTATCTTCAAAAGATAAGAACTTGGTGTTCGAAAACACAGGTATTCCAACAGAGGATGAACACTTTCAGCAACCACTCACATAACTAGATCAAAGATCAACACACCGATGTTTTCACGTGGTAAAACCACTACGGGGAAACATCCATGGCCCTAGCCAACGCGACCACTTGGATCAGTTTATTAATGCAAAGAAAAAGATTACAGAGAGATTTTACAAGAGATTTTCTCGCAATCGATCATCGGAAAATGACCCTCCATGCTCTTTAAATAGATATCATGGACCAATCGGGTGTTAAGACACAAATCAATGATCATTAAGATCGAGGAGAGTATGAACCATTGGATCACTCTATGTCGGGAACATATCGTGACCGTCGGATTTCCTAACTACAAAT